>CAUYRT010080296.1:0-50791 GCA_963574885.1 Lepilemur ruficaudatus | reverse complement strand
CAATAATTACATAGCTTGGGTGACATTTCCTTAGAAGCTATGCCCCATGAGGACATATGTTCCAGTTTTATTTACAAAAAGAAACAAACTGTTCAAGTACATCCTGCTAAAAAGCATTCTATGGATAAGGACTCTCCCACTAGTAACTACAATTAACACATTTGCCAGGAAGTCTTTCGTTAGTATATTTTTAAGATTTAACTAGTCCTTTTTTCTTTTTTTCCAGGCACCCCCAATAAAGGTATAAAATTGGTTTCAGGGCTACTACCAGCTCTTTCCTTCCCAGATAGTATTTGCAAAACCCTAACACATGTATAACCTAATGCTCAGTATTTTCTCTCCTATGTTTCTATCCAAAAGAAATTCATTATGTGAGCACCAAAACACATGCAGCATGCTTTACATAAAAACCCTGTTTGTGGTAGTCAAAACCGGAAACAATCCAAATGTCTATCAGTGATAGAAAAAAATAAATTGTGGTGTATTTGTACATGGATATAGCAATGCAAATAAATGAATTCCATACCTAACAACATAGATGAATCCCAAAAACACAATCTTGAGTAAAAAAAATTGAGTATCAAAGAGTGTATACTATTAATATATTATTTCATTCAAATAAAGTGTTTAAAAAGGCAAAATTAATCTATAATGTTAGGAGTCAGGGTGATGGCTTCTTTAAAGAGCATTAGAAACTTGTTGGGGGTCTGGTAATACTCCATTTTTTACATGGGTGGTGGCTACCCATGAGTGAGACTGTATTAATCCCTTCCCCTTGATTGTGGGCAAACCTGTGATTTTATGTGACTATGTGATTATGTGATTATGATGACATTGTCATTCTTGTGATTATGTTACTCTGTATGGAAAAGATGAAAGGATTTTACAGACGTAATTAAGGTCCCTAATCAGTTGGCTTTGAGTTAATCAAAGGGGAGATTATTTTGGGTGTGCCTGGCTGAATTAGATAGCCTTTAAAAGAGACAAGTAGCTCAGACACTCTCCTACTGGCCTTGAAGAAGCAAACAACCATGCCGTGAACCGCCTGTGTGGTTAAGACGGAGCCAGGCAAGTGGAAAAAAATATCTGGAGAGGGGAACGTGCAGTGTTTTAAAGAGGAGATGCCAAATGCTTTAGAAAAATAAAGTACAACAAGGGCTGAGAAATAACCCATTTTATAACCTAGCAAACAGGTGGTCAGGGCACATTTTGTGGGTTGGCATGGACAAAATTAGACTATAACGATGTGAATCGTGAATGCAAGACAATGAGGTAGATAAAGCAAGCACAGATGAGTCTTCTAAAAAGTTGTATGAGGGAAGGAGACTGAGAGGGAGGACCTGGGACCACAGTGTGGATTTTTCACAATGGGAAATACCTGAGCAGTGTAGATGCTACTGGGAAGGACAAAGCAGAGTGAGCAAAGGTGTGAGAGGAAGATCCGAGGGCATGGCACCAGGTTCCCAAGGAGGTCATCCTGAATAATGATAGAGCAATTTTTTTTCTGAGGAGTGGGCTAGCTCTTCCACTGCTCCTGGAAGGAAAAGGTGGGTTAGGTTTAGATGAAGAGGAGTTGGGAAGGAAGAGTGATTGATCAGGTAAGGCAGAAAGTAGAAGCATTCTTACCAATGACCTCTATTTTCCCTGTGAAACAGGATGCAAAGTGGTCCCCTCATAATGAGGTTGGTGAGTGTTCACACAGGGTTTGTGGAGAAGGGGGGATTTAAAAAACAACAGCCCCCTGTAAAATTAAATAACATAGAGAAGCGCACAAATCATAACTACAGTGATGTGACTTTGCCTTCAGACAAAGGAGCCTGGACTTTATGATTTAGACCAGTGTTCCCTGCCATTTTTCTAACCATGGCAAACACAGAAAACGATATTTGAATGACAGAACTGAGAAAGTTGCCTCAGCTGCCCCACACTCTACCCAGTTGCTCAGAGTTTGCTGAGAGGATTGTTTTCTTGCCTCCCCTAAGAACCATGGATGTCCCACAGTGCCTGGGCACAGAGCTTGCAAGTGGTGCTTTGGACATTGGGCTGCCTGTGGATGGGAGATTTCCCCCTGAAGACAATGCCCAGGGAGTTGAGGGCTGGGCAGGGGGCAGAGAAGCAAACTCTGGAAAAGAATGTTCTTATATTTATCAAAAGGAATCATGGGTTTTGAAAATGGAGAATCGTTGCATTAGATATATATGCACAAATACATGAATGCACGACGAAATCTAAGAGAAAGCGGGGGATAGTATTGACGCAAGCAGAAAACTGAGCTCAGGAGAGCTCCTGTGGCCACCCATCCATCGTTTCTTCCCCTAGTGCCAAGCATAGCATCCAGAGCATGATGGGTGACAGTATCAGCTACTGGTTAGGGAGCTCCTACTAAGCTGTCACCACAAGGCACAGAGCTTGACGCAAGTTGTCTTATCCCCCCAACAGCAACAGGAGGTAAATATTATGTTCAGCTTTGAAGACAAGGAAAACTGTAAAGAAAGCTGCCCAAGAATCCGAGCTAGTGAGTGACCAAGCTGGATTCGGACTAAACTTGTCCGCCCCGACAGGCTGTGCTCTTAACTCTGATGCCAAATCCCCCCCAAATAATCTCAAGCACCAACTATGAGCCACACGACTTGAGAGGCCTTATAGCATCATCTCATCTACACCTCCAGATAGCTCCATGGGTAGGCATCAGCTGTACACTACAGCTGAGAAGATAAAATCAGAAAGTACCTTGTCCAGAGCCCCAAGTGCTAGAACTGGACCTCAAATTCTGATCTATCCAAAGTCCAAGTCTGGGTCATTTCCATGTTTAAGTTCATCTCCTTTGTAAGTGGGAGAAAAACAACAAGCTGGAGGCTACTCAGCAGATCTGGACCTTGCTAATTACTAATATGAAGGACACAGTTTGTCATCTTACCTCCTTTCTCTACACCCTTCCTCGCGGCCACCCTTTTCTCTAGTCCCTCAACCCAGACCTCTTTTTTTTTTTTTTTTTTTTTTGAAGCATCTACATCTAAAAGAATCCATCTTTTACACCTTGGGATAGACTTAAGACAATACTTTAACTTTCTAGGGAATATGCACTTTTAAGCCTCATTCCAAATTGCAGAATCAATGAACTCTCCCCACATGAAGGGAATTTTAGGCAAAGATAGGGGGAAATTGACAGGAAAGACTTGAGAAGTTTTGCCATAGATTGTCAACTCACATTTCTCTGGCTCTCTGCAATTAGATGATATCTAATAATTTCCTAAATAGAAATTTTTAATATACGTATGTATGACAGAAGTGTTGGTTCTCATTTTCAGAACAGTTGGGAATAAGCAGAAAAAAACAGTATTCTAGTCTTTTGTCTTAGGGCTTCTTCAACTGCCCAGTGCTTGTCGTTGAAATAATCCTGAAATGTTAACCAAAACAAAACCCTCTTGTTCTGCCCTGGGTCACAGCATCACAGCCTTGGCCCATGCTGTTTTCTATGCTGGTACAACTTTCAGAATTTTTTCTAGACAGAAACACTTGGTGTTCCCAGCCACAGCCAGAATGACTGGCCTTCCAGAATGTTGGCTTGAGGTCCCCTGTTTCTTCTGCTTGGTCTTCTATTTCAGAATCATCATCATCATCACCTTCATCATGACTTACACTTACTGGGAGTCAAGCATTCAGTGCACACAACCCTTAATCCTCACACACCGGAGCAACCTAAGTAATCACCAATTACTTCATTGTACGATGAAGCAGCTGAGAATCAAGGCGCGTGTATCAGCTTCCCAGAGCACTGCTGTTTTCAGCCTAAGATTGATGGTCTGACTCCTGAGCCTAGAACCTGCCCCCGCTTCCACCTGCCGCTCATCTCACTCCAGACTAAGGGGGATGTTAGATACGGGGCTCTGGGAAAGAAAGCAACTTGTCCAGGTAAGGAGCAAACTTTGGTTGACTATGGTTATCTAGCATCTGGTTGCCTAAATTAATCTTTGATTGCTATCTCCAGTCAATTGCCCTAGAGTAGGCAATAAAAAGGCACGAAGCTTGTGTAAGACACACGTCAATCAGTAAATGCTCAAAGTGATTATTCAATAAAAGGGTAATTTTTTTTTAAAGTTTCTATCTTCTCATTTCTGCATAGAAGCTAATCTTGGCTTCTATTTCCTTTTTATATTCTGTTTTACATATAGCTGTTTAGATCTTTTTATAGAATATCTTTTTATATTCCATTTCCTTGTTACAGTTCCTCTTTCCGATGACAATGTCAGCAAGAGACCGTTCTGGCACGTTGGTCAGCGTGTTTCCGTGAGCGGCGCCTGCCACCCGGTGGCTAACCTGGGAACTGCAGGCGTGCCGGCACGCAGTGCGGTACTTAGGGCCTCGCCTCTGCTAATTACTATTACAACTTCCAGCTCCGAGACAAGAAGCAATTTCTGGAAAACAGTTAATCCTAAAATGTTTTTACCTTTTGACATCTTAGTGGAGAGGAAGATCAAAAGCAGATGGATAGTGGGGATTGATGGTAGAACTGTAGGCTGGGCAGGACTCAGAGCTCAGCCTTAGCTTCCCAGCCTCGCTTCTGCGGTCTGCATGCACCGAGGGTCTCAGTGGACACCTGCCTGTCCAAATCCTTCACCTGCTGTCAACCTCCACCCACCATTGCTACTGCTGAGCCTGCCCAAACGATCTTTTCCTTGCTCAACCCATTTCCAAGTTCCTTTTAAGCACACATAACTCATCCCTCAAACTCATTATCTTTCCCCCCAAACTAGCTCCTTTGCTAGTGCTTGCTCTCTCGGCAAATGGCACCACCATCTGGTCATCCCCTGATCCACACACTTGGTCCCTCTCTTTCCTACAGCGCTCACATCCCTGGCATGAGTCCTCCCCAGGAGACCCTCGACTGTTCGCAGTCCCTCTGTTCCCTACGGCCATTATTATTACAGCCCTAACTGATTTTCCTGTCCCCCTTCTTATCCCGCCTGCATCCCTCCAGTGTTTTGTCCAGGTCGTTATCCAATAAACTTTGGCAGATCATGCATTCCTTGTACACTTTTTTGCTGAGCTATATTCGGCACTGCCACTAGGCATAATTGAGGTGGGAAATAGAATATTCCTTACAATAAATATACCATCAACCGAAGATCTAAATGAAAAGGTAGACGATAGATGTATGTATGGTACATATGTACATATGTGTATGTGCAATACGTTTATGCACACAGACACATATGAGAGTGGAAGAGACTTTTCTTAACATAATACAAATACAGAAGCCAAAAGGATAAGGTTAATGAACTTGACCAATTTTCAAATTTAATAAAGAGAAATATTGTAATGAAAGCGTTTGGGGGCTTTCTTGGCCAAACATCAGGGGATATGCTCTTTCCTTTGGCATATTTCAAACAAACATAAATATTCGGCAGTAAGAAAAAATAATACAGGATTCTAAAAGACAGACATCAATCAAATTCTACTCATGATCAATATCGACTCAAAATTTATTTTTTTATTTCAGCATATTATGGGGGTACAAATGTTAAGGTTACATACATTGTCCTTGCCCCCCCTCCCGCTCGAGTCAGAGCTTCAAGCATGACCATCCCCCAGACGGTGCACATCGCACTCATTATGTATGTATATACCCATCCCCTCCTCCCCCCTCCCGTCTGCCCAACACCCGATAAATGTTGTTCCTGTGTGTCCACTTAGGTGTTGATCAGTGAAACCAATTTGCTGGTGAGTACATGTGGTGCTTGTTTTTCCATTCTTGGGATACTTCACATAGTAGAATGCGTTTCAGCTCCATCCAGGAAAATACAAGAGGTGCTATATCACCATTGCTTCTTATAGCTGAATAGTACTCCATGGTATACATATACCACGTTTTATTAATCCACTCGTGTATTGATGGGCACTTGGGTTGTTTCCACCACTTTGCAATTGTGAATTGTGCTGCTATAAACATTCGAGTGCAAGTGTCTTTTTCACAGAGTGTCTTTTGTTCTTTTGGGTAGATGCCCAGTAGTGGGATTGCTGGATCAAACGGTAGATCTACTTGTATCACTTTCAGGTATCTCCATATTGCTTTCCACAGCGGTTGCACTAGTTTGCAGTCCCACCAGCAGTGTAGGAGTGTTCCTGTCTCTCCACATCCACGCCAACACTTATTGTTTTTGGACTTTTTAATAAAGGCCATTCTCACTGGAGATAAATGATCGACTCAAAATTTACTAAGCAAATAATCAGTTATCACAAGAGCTGCTTTCTCGGACCTCTACTGATGGGGGCTCTTTCTTTTCATTGCAATATCTGAATGGCGGAGACCTCCTTCCGCTCATGTCAGGAACAACAGAGAGGTTTTGCCACCACCCAAGCCCCAAGGATGAGAACTGCTCCTTCTGACCCAAGAGTGAAGTTACCTGACTCCCTTTTATATTCACATAAATAAGAGGGATGAGACGAAATTATCACTTTCCTTACTTGGGTCACTTAAACCGGAGCTTCCTCTATTTTCTGACAGTAATATCACAGAGTAACGATCTCTCAGACACAGAGAAAAAGATGTGAGAAATTTGAAGTATATTTTATTCTTCTGTTCCTTTCTTTCCTTGTAACTTGAATAAATTAGTTTTTTGGAATGAAATTGCTCAGCTCTGGCTCTAAGAACAAAAGTGACAGCCTAGCGAGCCCCTCCCTCCCCAGGTAAAAGAAAGATCGTCAAATGTCAAAGGCAAAGCAAGGGTCTTGACCTGGCCATGCAGGATCTTTCCAGAAAGAGTCTCCTAACACGGGTACCAAATTATCAGCTTTAATAATCGCCTTCCCACAACCCCTGAGGTCTGACCTGCCTCAACTACCCACAAACTTAATGCCGAGAAATTAGAAAACTGGGGAGCCTAGAGCAGGGAAACCTGCACAAAGCTGAGAAACACAAATTAGGAAGGTTTGCAGGGAGCAGGGGCAAGAAATCAGGCCAGTCCTTGAGCAGTGACCTCTGGCTAACTTACCCGCTTCCTGACAGAAAAGCTTGATCCAACCAACAGATTGGCCCCTCCATGAAAGCAGGAATCCTAGGAGCGAAATTCCCTTCACGACAGCAAAAATAATAATGGAGAAGCCTTTCCCTCACCACTCCCACCAATGCGAGCCGCCCCCATTCTCCCTTGTACACACACAGCCTTGGCCCCTTCACCTCAGTGAACAACCAAGTCCGCTGCCATGAGCCGGGAGCATGGCGTCTCTCTCAGGGAGGACATGGCACCTCAGGGCCATCTTGCTTCCCTTCATGAGACCTCTCCGTCTATACCCGTCTTCCTCAGGCTCGTGTGGTTGAGATTTTTATATTTAAAAAGGAAATGGCCAAAACTGAACACTTACTAAATTAACTTCAAGGTCAAATTGCACCCAGAGCCAAAATTCACTCTCTATTTAATTTCCCGCCTAAATGATGCCCAGCTGCGTTGTCTAATACACCTCACCAAAGAGCGTGCAAGGGACAAAAGCAAACATTTTTAAATCCCCAAACCCTTCATCAGCCACATAAATGCACCACATTGAAACAACGTGAACTTCTTCAAGCAGCATCTAGAGAGAAATGGGACTCCAGAAATAGAATCTTCTTATAGCTGAAAAAATTTAATCCCCAAATTTTGACCCCCACTTTCAAAATTCTTACTGTGCTTAGATCTTAGATAGGAAGTCTCACAGAGATGCCTGGGCAGTCGGGCCTCTGTGTCCAGAGCCCCTGCCTGAAATTTCACAAGAGAGGCTCCTTCATCATTTCCCAGGTTCAATGAACCAAACTCAAAAATCTCTCCTTGAAACTACTTGTCCAAAGAATCAAAGTCAATAGGAAAAACAGGACACCAAGCACGACCACCTCAGGGACAAGATCTAGAAAACACAAACCAGGGGCAGCTGCCACCATGGTTTCTCCAAATTATCTTCTCAAAACCTGGCACCTCAGAACAGTTACCCAAGGAGGCAGGAGGCTCTCAGAGGAAGGCGACACCAGGACCTGGCCTGTCCTCATCCTCAGCAGAGAGGAGTGAGCTAAACTGATTGTTTGACCTCCAATATGACCCAGGAAGCCACTGTTAACAGATTCTTTTCATTTTTTCTTTAGGTAGGTCAAGATTTCCTTTGTGACTATGTTTTCCTATCTTAAGTTCCTGCACTTTGTCATCCTTTGGTGCCTTCAGCGGGTTCCTTTGCACAGCTGGGTTCTAAGTGCTCCACCAATAGACAGGCTAACGTCAGTGGGGGTCCTCGGACCACCCCCTGCTCCCTTAGCCGGGCAAACACGCCCACCTTGCTGAGGATACATCTCCTCCAGTAAAGGACTAGGCGTCGCTGCATTTCAAACTGCGAGTGCTGGGCACACATGGCACACGGGCGGTTCAGGACATCAAAGGGCAGTTAGGGAGAAAAGCTACTGGGGACCGCCGATGAGGCCTGACACTGTGGAACAGCAGGGTTAATGGCACAGTCATCCAACAGCTAAGACCAGGAATTAAACCTCAATACTCTGTGAGAAGAGCAAACAGAAACTGGATCACGCTTAAAGAAAAGTTGTGTATCACTGCTGAGAAGTGAAAAATAAATCAATTCTTCAATCACATCCCCACAAAGTTTCCCAGGGAGAAAATCCAGTGGCTCTTTTTTTTTTTAATCTGTAGGCTCAAGTGCTACCCACTCAAAATGCACAACACACAGACCTGGACACGGATACGTGTATATTCACATACACACTGCTGCAAAACACTTAAATCCCACTGATTTCATTCATACAGTTACATCATACCGATCAACGTTTTAGCTCTTAGCTCCTGATGAACGCACACTCCTGTTTTCTCAAATTTTTTTTTTATTGTATTTCTTCTTGCAACATTGAGGGCACTGAGGGTTTTTTTAACCTCCTTGAATATACTCAGTCATAGGTCTGTCTTCATCAATAAATCAGACCATATTTTTCAATGTAACCAATCTTTCCCCCACTCTGTGTCCTAGATTACTTCTTATCATAACCAAAAACTTACACCAGAAGAGATTTCCATTGGCTTTAGACTTCTTTCAGAGATTTCCTAGAAGTCAAATGGGAACCCTAAGACAACAAAAAGTTTCCCACCATGTGGGAGTTGGGGTCTTCACCTGCAGACTTGCTCTGTGAGCAGGGGAAGGGAAAAATGAGAAACACACAACACCCTAAGAGCCCGTCAAAGCCACAAGCCCTCTGTACATCCAAATCACACAACCATGTGCAAATAGCCCAGACACGGGAGTAATCCTTGTCCAGCTCCTACCAAACAGCAGATCCATCCACAAACTCAACGCCTTTCTTACTGCCCACGCAGCTGCAAAGACGTCACTGTCGGCTGAGATGAGGAGGTGATCGTGATCTTTAATCTGTCTGGTACCTTCATGCAGTGGGGTTCTTTCTATCGATTCAGAGACCAAAGGGTACCACGTCCCAGGACAGGTAAGTCCCAAAGCTCTTGGGAAGTGAACGTTCTGGTGACCCTGAGTGGCCACTGAAATGGATG
The DNA here is from genome assembly GCA_963574885.1 of Lepilemur ruficaudatus. Lineage (NCBI taxonomy): Eukaryota > Metazoa > Chordata > Mammalia > Primates > Lepilemuridae > Lepilemur > Lepilemur ruficaudatus. Next base: position 41,264 of record CAUYRT010080296.1, on the reverse strand, counting down.
TTTGTTCTGCGGCTGGATTCTCTTCTCATTGTCTTAGTCAGGGCAGACACCTCACTCACGTTGCCTTAGTGAGGAATTCGGCCTCTTAACTAGTTCCCACACTTGCGTTAGTTCCCGGACTCAGAATCCTTTGGCTGGGCGAGAACTTCGAGGAAGGACCCTGCGATGCAGCCACAGGTGTTCACCCCAGATCACCCTCCAAGGCTTTCCCAGAGGGGCCTACAGCCATTTAAGGGGACACCTGGACGTTGGGGACAGTGAAATACCAAACCTTCTGGAGTTAGGAGACACTGGCTCTGAAGTGACCCTCATTCTCCAGGATTCAGACTGCCACTGTGGTCCGCCAGACAGAGCGGAGGCTTAAGGTGGTCAGGGGATGAACGGAGTCTTGGCCCAAGTGGATCTCAATGGGCCCAGAGACCCATCCTATCCCGTCCCCGTAATCCCAGAACAAAGACTGGGGTAGATACGTTTAGTTACTGGTAGAATCCCCACTTTGGCTCCCTGGTTTTGTGAAGTGAGAGCTATTTGGGAAGGAAGGGGGCAGAGTGGAAGCCTCTGGAATTTTCTTAACCCTTTCCAAGATAGTAGTCAAACCCAATCCTACATCCCTGGAGTAATTGTAGCAATTACTGCCACTCTTGGCAGGAAGGAGATCTCAGAAGAAAGCAAAGTGCCGTATCACAAGGAAGGCAGCAAAGCCCCGCAGGAAACGCAGGGAGGGACCGGCACGCGCAGAGGGTCACGGGCAGGGAGAGTAAAGGCAGAACGGCCACTCCACCCGCGCTCCTGTTTTCTAAATGCCATCGCTCTGCAAGTGGATGGACAGATCCTGGCTTCCCTGTGGCTGGTAGAACCTCGTGCAGAGTGGACAGACCCCGCCCCCCGCCCCTGCAGCTCTCGACCGTCAGCCACACACCTGAAGCCCAGAACCTTCCAAAGCTCTAGGGTGCTAGACATGCCTCTGTCGCCCTGAACGGAGACAGCTCCCTTCTACGTGATGCAAAGTGGCATAAATCCTCCTTAATTGCACACTTCTTTTAAATTCCCTCCTGTTATTCTCAAAAACAAAATCACTTAATCCTCCCCATATCCCACCATTTATTAACACACCCATGTTACGGAGATTTGGGGTGGGGGTTGCCTGTTTGTCAGAAAGGATCCTGTCTTCCCGTCTGTATGACTCGCATGCCCAGTGCACCGCTGAAGCCAACCCACTTTCCTTGTGCTCGTTGTCGGGTTTGCTCTTCAATAAATGTCTGAACTATCTAGCTGGTGTTACTATAGATAAGTGTGAAATCTTGAGTTCCCCATCATCTCTGACAGAAAGAAGCATCTGTGCCCCACTTTACCTCTGATTTTCACATTATGTTGTACTAAAAAAAAAAACTGATAACAGGATTGACCAGAAACAAACAAAAGCAAAAACAATGGTCTTTGATTTTGTGGTGCAACATAGGACTTGCGATTACCAAATCTGACCAGCAGATGGTGCCCTTGCACCAGTGAGTAAAATGCTTATGTATTAATAGTTCCCGTGTGAAAATGTCAAGCCAAAGAGGCCAAAGAAGGAAAAGGGCTTCTAGGTTCTTGGTGGATGCTTGGAACAGTATAAAATTCAAGTGAGTCAATAAAACAACCTAAACTGTCTCTATTAGGACCCAAAACAAAGAGTCGGGGTGCTTGTCAAGTCCCACGTTTTCTCGAAGGCTTAGAGTTCCAGCCTTTCCCTTTCTCCTGTTGCCCACTTCCTCCCCGTCTTAAACACCCCACCCTTAGTCAGCTACAGGAAGCCTTTGAGGAAATTTAAAGTGATTTGTGTTCTGTAATTTTGAGACCAATTTAACAGATAACTGACTCATGACCCAGAATATTCGTGAACTTCTAAATATTTGATTATTCCAATTATTTTCTTAAAAGCTCAGGAATATCTTTATATCCTTCATTAAACGAAAAGTAAGCATTACTTCGGTACACTAATAAATCTAGCCCAGTGTCCCTTAACTATCAATTATCCAACTTCCCTTTCTTTGGCCAAACCAGTAGGCAACCTTCCGATTACAATTCGGCTTCCCCTGCAGCGTTCTCTAGGCAAAGGATGAGAACAGCTGGTGTTTGTTATTCCTGCAGCACGCTGAGGACTGCGAAATGCTGTCTTTTAGTCAATCCTCCAGCTGCTTTAGCTAAGCCTCGGTTCTCTCTTCTATAAAATGGTATTAATAAAAGAGGCTTATGGTGGATTGACTTGCTTAAGGTTGCAGCTACAAGTTGTCAGACCCAGGCTAATTCCAGAGCTCGGCTCGCACTTTCTCAGCAAGGCCTTCCCTGACCCACTCTGAGACACTCCACGCCCTGCTCTGTCCTCCCACCACTTACCACCATCCAAGGCATAACATTTCACTGTTTTCTTTTGTCTTGCTCATTGCTGTATCCCAGCACGTAGAACAGTGCCTGGCACATAGTAGGTGGTCAATAAATATTTGTTGAGTATTTACTTCAGTCTGTCAATTTGGATAATGAGAGCCTGAATCTGACCCCGAAAGAAGAGTCCAGTTCGGGTTGCTGACACCCCAGATCCCTGACCAAGCACTACAAAGGGGCACACCCTGGAGTGCTGTGATTTCTCCAAGTTGTGTCTCCTGGGTGATGTCTAGGGAGGTCAGGCTGCTTTTCTCTGAACACCCAGCCATTAACCCTCTGCCTTTTCTGCTAGATACGTCTATAACTACAACTCGGTGAATCCCAGTTATGTGTGCCAATGATTATTAAATGGTCTGCATGCATCATGCCTAATCCCGGCAACACCCCTACATGTTACAAATTGTTTAAATGAGGCTCAGACTGTCTGAGTGATTTGTCCAAAGTCACCCAGCCAGTCGATGGCAGAGCTGTGGACTTCACTGACTGCATGGCTGACTGCTCAGGTCCCGATGTAATGATAAAGGGAAGCCATGTGGCCCATATGGCGGGAGACCAGATGTAACCCAGGCATCTTAACAGAGGCCACCATGAAGAGCCACCAGGCTCAAGGACCAGAGGGGACTGTAGATCTCAGTGGATACCTGCATGGAAGGTAGCAATGACTAGGCTCCATCTCCTCTTCAGATGTCAAAGCTTTGACCAGAATCTTGCAGCACTTAGATGGCCCCATTCATTTATTCATTCACGTGTTTATTTACTCAACCACTACTTACTGAGTTCCTGCTGTGTGCCAGACTTTTTTCCTAGGTGCTAGGGATATAGCAGTGAATGAAACTGACAAAAATCCCTGCTGTCATGGAGTCTGTTTACTAGCAGAGGGAGATCATACATAAACACAGGATATAAGTAAATGTTTTCGTATGTTGGGAGGTAGGATGTACTAGGGAGAATTGGAACAGCTAAGAGAGAGAATGGGACCAGGGTACTGATATTGTAAATATAGTTCATTGAACACACGGGAGGAGATGAAGGAGTCTGCCCATGGTTATCTGGGGGAAAGCACTGCAGGCGAAAAAACAACCAGGACAAACATCCTAAGACAGAGCACGCCTGGCATGTGCCAGAGGATTGTGGAGGTTTGCTGAGTCCAGGAGGATAAACAGGTCCACCTCTAATATATTTTTGGGACCCAAGACAAAGGAACAAAGGGAAGCCCAAATATAATATACATAAATATGTAAATATTACAAATCAGGCTAACACCATTAAATACATTCTTTCCTCCTACCTAGACAAATATAACAACCTGGAAGGCCACATTTGAATTTTGAATGCGTAGGTTCCTTAGAATTCTGCGCTATTGATACAGGAAAAATCAGCTAAGGACACGACCCACTTCCTCGGCCTTGGCTCTATTCCATACCACTAAGGAAGGTCTCCTGTACATACGCTGAACACTCAGCCTGGACATCAAGCCTTGTCCATAAGCCTGCGAACAGCCACTCTCTGACCACCCTTCAGACCAAGAAACAAACTCCCCAGAGGGTGAAGCAAAGCCAGAAGCTCCTGCAGCTCCTGGGGGATCAGGAATGTTTGGGCTGGACGTGGTCTAGAAAAAGGGGACAGGGGGAACTTCCAGTGAGCATGGCCCCTGGGCCCCAGGGAGCCCTCATCCCATAAAAAGGGAGGCTGAATGTCCTCTCATGAAGGCTCAGAGGGTCTAGCAGAAGGTGGGTAGTGAGAGCCATGTCACTTCCAGTATGTGGCCCCCTGCTGTCACAGCATTCTCCCACCCTCAGGGTTGGAAAGAATTCAGTCTAGCTGTCTAGTTTTTTTTCTCCTTTCTTTGGGGCCAGTAAGATCTATTAATAGAATACTCCAGCAAACCTAGACCAACCTTTCCCTTGAGGCCTTGGAATCTCCTTAGACTCCTCCAGTTCATGACCTTGCCTGGGGAGAGTGGGGCAGTTCCAGCTCAGCCCCAGGCAGGAGCCCTCCAGCCAGTGCTCTGAGGCACTGCCCACCTGCCCGTCTAGCCAGCGGGAGATGGCTCGCGAGAGATGGATGGAGGCTGAACCTTTGCCATCATCCCAGATGCCCTGCCTACTTGTTTTTTAAAAGCAATATATACTGATTTGATTTAAAAGATAGAGATTATAAAATTTAAACAGTTGGCCCTTGCTCCCTGAAATGGCAAAAGGCAGTAACTAGGAGTGTCTCAGGGTACAACTTCTTTATGCTCCTACAAACATATAAACCTTAACAGGTGATGTGTTGCAGCATACACAGAAACTTTAATTTTTTGTAACCACTATTAAGTGTCAAATCCCCTTGGGTAGTGGCTCCCTTTACATCTGTCCAATTCCAGAATCTTCCATCACTTCAGGATGTTAGAACAGTCCCATTTCAGTTGAGACTCAATCGTGTATCTGATTCGAAGTTCTCCTTCTCACTCCTGTCCCTCCCAACCCAGGTCATGCTAGACTGATGGTGGCAGTTTTCTCTCGCACACCTCCTCCCTCTTCTGTGCCCTTGGCCCTCTGGAGTTGGGATAGGAAGAGAGGAAAAACAAGATGGCACAGCTGGCCATGTAGGGCTGCCATTCCTTCTCCTGGCTGCTGCTGCTTCTCCGGCTCATTGGCTGGCGGCCATTCAGTGTGTCTGGCAGATGTCCAAATGCCAGCTCTCTTTGGGGATGCATTAGTGGGTTCTCTAGAGGGTCCAAAGGGTACCCCTCTCCAACTTCTTGCCAAGTATGGTATTATTACTAGGATGCCCTCGCCCATCAGGAAGCCCCTTCTAAGGGTACCATAACAATGACCTTTGAACCCAGCTCTTTCCAAAAGGTACCCTCAACCCCTGGAGAGGTCAGGCATCCTTGCTGTGACACATGGTGAGTAGCAGGCTGCCCCCATGGCACCTACACTCTGAGCCCAAGACATTAGGGGCCCTGCTGGACCCGCAGGTCAGAAGCTTTCGGAGATAATCACTCCTTAACCCAGTGCACTGTTCCAACACCTTCAGTCTTCTTGCAATAAGGACAGGGGGTGGAATGAAAAGCCTCCTCTCTCATGGCAAAGAGAGGATGAAAGATTCATTGTCCTCCACAAACTGTGTCTTCTGGTAAACTAATTTCTCTCTCTCCCATTCGTACACAGGTAGACGACGTGGGAGAGGTGGCAGAGGCAGCTCTGCTAAAAAGGCACTATTGTACGCATAGACACATTCTGAACTTAGAATTTGAGGCATTCAGTACCTTTTGCCATCAATTCTAAGTTTAGTCAAAATTCAAGAAAATAAGGAAAGTACCACTAGACCACTAATATCACCTGGTTACATAGCCATATGTTGAGGTCTCTTTTCTCATTTTTATATTCTGTTTACAAAAACAGACACATGCATTACAGTATTCCCTCTACCCCCATATCCACGGTTTCATTTTCCATGGTTTCTGTTACCCGCCCCAGTCTGAAAGTATTAAATAGAAAATTCCAGAAATAATTCGTAAGTTTTAAATTGTATGCTGTTCCAAGTATCGTGATGAAATCTCAGGCCATCCCTCTCCATCCTGCCTGGGACGTGAATCGTCCCTTTGTCCAGCACAGTCATTTATAAATTAAACTTTATCACAGGTATGTATGTATAGAAAAAAACATACAGGGTTTGATACTACCCTGAGTTTCACACATCCACTGGGAGTCTTGGAATGTATCCTCCAGGGAGATAAACAGAGACTACTGTATTCTATGTCCTCAGGGTAGAAGGTTAGCTAACACATACATTATTAGTCATGATAGCCAATATTATGGTTCCCTCGTATGATCATTTTTGTCTTTCAGAGTCAATTTTTTCTTATATCTTAATTATGTGAAATGTTTTCTTAATGTTTTGCTTTCTGTGGGAAAATGTTTTTGAGAAATTTTTTAATTGATTCTTCTGAGTAAATCTTTCCCTCTTAAGCATGGATCCACGTTGCATTTTTCTCTATTCCATCTTTTATGCAACTAGTATGCTGTCTCACATACTGTAAACACAAATGTTTATCATAAATAAGTACATCTCAATTTTTTTTACATTGACTTAGAAAATGAAGCTGGATGTGAGGCTGACATTTTACTAATTTCTCTGAGAAATAAAGCTCTGGGTTTAATAAATCACTATTAGTTAATAGTAATATTTAGTAAATACTTAGTATTAATAGTAACCTTAATATTAGATCTTTTCTTTTTCTTGCAAGCGAAATTTTTTGATACTTCTAAGCAATAACAAAGTTAAAGATTCATATTAAATATTGCAATGTTTCAAACTTTATAGGATTTCTTAGAAATCATAAGCATATACTACTGTCTAATGATACATTTTATACTGGAGTCACAAGAGTAACCTGTTACTTGAATAAGATAAATTATCTCAAGCATTACAAATGCTTACATATCAAATGTGCTTATTCCTTAATCCTAAAATATTACTACCAGAAGTTTAATTTGTTCTATATTCTACTTTTTCTACATTTTCCCAAGATTTAAACACATTTACTCAGGAAGGAAACAACTCTGTTATTCCAAATGATTTCTGGATTGCCTGCACAACCAAAGTCTTGTGGATACCTTCTCTGATAGCTGAGATTGCTGAAGTCCGCGGCCCCGTCAAGACTGAAGCTAACCTTCACTGTTCTTGTGGTTCTGCATCTGTTTCCCATAAGACAGTGAAACATCCACTTAGCTCTAAAACTGCTTTAAGTTCATTCCATGGATCCCTTCATGCTCTTAGTTAATTCTATGCAACCTATTTGAATACGAAGAATCCTATATTCTTTTCTTATTGTAACTATCTGGTAGGGCTACAGCTTTTTTGAATTCTAAAGAACTGTCAGGGCTTTATGACTCTGTGGTCACAGTTCTATGGTCAAATGACAACACAGAAGAGAACGTAATGAATACTTCTTGGAGAAGATGGCATAAAAACAGTACCTTGTAGTAAATACTCTGTAATGTGCCAAGGTTGTTCTTTATCAGCTACTTGCACCTGGTGGTCAGGTAGATACATACAGCCTCCAGAACACACTCGGAAGGGAATGAGGGGAGGAAAACTGAAGATACAAGAACTCCTGGCGAACCTGAAGATCTAAGAAGCATGCCGCCTTATTTCCTACTTCGTGTTAACTAAAAGAACTTTTCGTCTTCTGTGTCTGTTGGGGGTCTTTCTATCAATCACATCGCTGTACTGTTGTGACAACTGAACACAGATGGAAGCTAAAAACAAAAATGCCCACATTCAAACAGGTTTAATGGAAGTAAAGGGAAGTTAATGCGCAATGGATCTGAAATATTCAACGGCAGGGCCCACTTCAGGAAAGGCACTTCCTAGCAGCTCAGCGTGTCGTAAGCCTACCCCAGATCCAAACACGGTTGCCAGGGACTAGCTTCGATGAGATCATAGGTGCAAATCCCTTATCCAGGTTGGAATTATTGTTCTTGGAACCAACCCCAACAAAAATCAAGAGCCATAGGAAATATGGACAGAGAGAATTTATGCTGGGAAGGCACAAAGTCCACTGCAGATGATAAGATAAAGAGCAACAAAAATAATTCTCTCTCTTCTTCTCTGGCTATGTATTTGGCATGAGACTATGCCACATTTCATTTCAAGAATGTTTACAATAGGCACGGGGCATGCACCTGAGGTTCCAGCTACTTGAAAGGCTGAGGCAGAAGGATCACTTAAGCCCAGGAGTTTGAGGCTGCAGTGTGCTGAAACTGTGCCTGTCAACAGCCACTGCACTGCAGCCTGGGCAACACAGCAAGGCCCCATCTCTTAGAAAAAAAATGTTTAAAGCAGTGCTGTTCAAAATAACAGAAAAATTGGAAGCAACTTTAATGTCCAACACTATGTCAGATAAATAATTCATGGTACCTCTATATAATAAAATAGTATATCAGCAGTTCTCAACCTCTCTTAGGTCTCAGGACCCTTATAACACTTAAGAATCACTGAGGATCCCAAAGAACTTTTGTTAATGTGGGTTATAACTATGACTATTTACCATTTAGCAATTAAAACTGAGGGCAGGCACAGTGACTGATACCTGTAATTCCAGCACTGTGGGAAGGCGAGGCAGGAGGATTGATTGAGGGCAGAAGATCAAGACCAACCTGGACAACAAAGCAAGACCCCATCTCTATAAAAAATAGTGGTGCAAAACTGTAGTCCCAGCTACTCCGGAGGCTGAGGCAGGAGGATTGCTTGAGCCCAGAACTGAGGCTGCAGTGAGCTATGACTGTGCCAGACAAGATCCTGTCTCTTAAATAGGAGGGGAGAAATTAAAACTGAGAAATGTTTTAAAATATTTATTAATTTTTTAAAAACAGCAATAGCAAAGTCATTATTTTCATAACCATAAAAATAACTATATCTTTAAAACTATACTTTATTTCTTTAAAAAAAAAAAACAGAAAAGTGGGATTGTTTTACATTTTGCAGATCTCCTTATTGTCTGGCTTAACAGAAGTGACTGGGTTCTCAGATTTGGTCCTGCATTCCATCTGTTTTGATATGCTGGTTTGGCTAAAGTACATGAAAAAAATCTGACTTCACACAGGCACATAGTTGGAGCATTTGCACAGCCTTTTCAGGTAATGGTGGACATTCTTCTTTGAAATTATACCAAAACTGGACAAGTGGTAGTATCTTAAAGATTAGTTGCAGTCTGTAATCTGAAACCATCACTGAACTTTTTCATGCTCCACTACATTAAAATCCATTGGTCCATCTTGCACATTGAACAGATCTTTTACCCATTCATGATTTTGTAGCATGTGTTAGTCATGCAGAAATTACTGATTCACTGAGTTATGCAGATCTTCTCAATGCAGACAAAAATCTTTATATAATATCAAAAAATCATGTTTGTTAATTACCATCTATCTCATCAGAAAAGTCTTTGTTAAGCGGCCGGCAGAGGTGCCTCATGTTTGTAACCCTAGCACTCTGGGAGGCCAAGGCAGGAGGATCACTGGAGGTCAGGTGATCAAGACCAGCCTGAACAAGAGCAAGACTTTGTCTCTACTAAAAATAGAAAGAAAGAAAAAAAAGCCAGGTCCAGGGGCATGTGCCTGTAGTCCCAGCTACGTGGGAGGCTGAAGCAGGAGGATTCCTTGAGTCCAGGATTTGGAGGTTGCTATGAGCTATGATGCATTCTAGCCGGGCAACAGAGCAAGACTCTGTTTCAAAACACAAACAAAAAAAGTCTTAATGTTAAGGGAAGCTGTCAAGCTCCCAGTGGGGGACATGAGTTTTCCAAAATTACAAATTTTGCCAGAAATCTAAATTTTATCACTGGCAACAAATACCATCAGTTTTCCTTGAAGCAAGAGGCTGACCTCAATTAATTTTGAGAAAACGTCTGCCAAACACTCATGACCAAATAACCACCAACAGTTTTCTGTCAGTCATTCTTTTTAGTAAAAATGGTATTTGGTGACAAAAAGCCAAATTCTCAAGTCAAACAAGTGTTTTTCCTGGAGAGAACCATCACACTTTGGCATGCAGCAAAAAGTGCTTTCTGCATACTTGCGGCTTCATCACACAGAATACTGATATGTGTACTACAGATACATACACAAAGGCATGTAAATGCAGAAGAAACAACTAGACTACATATCACATATTTAACAGGAGCTGCCTTCTGTTAATGAGACGCAGAAAAATGAGAATATGGGAGATTTTTCTATTTAGAGTTTGAATGTTTTACAATGAAAATTCATCCATGTATTATTCATGTAATAAGCCAAGAAAACAAGTGGATATAAAAAGGTCTGGTAGGATACACAAAAAGGGTTGACTTGTTCCATCAGTGGAACTATGAGTGATTTTTATTTTCATTTTTTCACTTCTCTAGATTTTTCTAGTTCTTCCACAACAAACATATATTTCTTCTTTATTAACAAGTTATTTTCATTTACAAAAAAGTCAATCAAAAGCTTTGGAATGTAGGTGAACTGCTTAATGTTATGTAAACCATGGTTTACCCAACTCTGTGTCAGAGTATGGGCTATAAATATTTAAGTCATACGTGCCAGGTAAGAGATTCAAATCAAATTCTGATGTCCTCAAAAAATAAAGGCAGTCAAGTAAATGAAAGTTTAAAAAATATGTATCTTTATAATGTTCAGTATGAACATTGTTTTATTACGTGAAAAATAATAGAAATCATGTATAAAACACAAAGTGCATAGCTGTCTAGTACAATTCGGATCCTTTTTATATTCTTTTTCCCTACTTAAATGGAACCCAAAATGTTTCATTTTCACTGGTCTGGTCAGCTTACACCATTTAACAATGCATATAAGAACTTCTTCAAAAGATAGTAAAGATAATTTGTAAAAGAATTATGCTTTCTTACATCTACAAGATAAAATTTTGGTAATACATAAATATTTTATGTCACACAATTACATTTTTCAAATATACTAACAGTTTCTTAAAGCAATCTTAAGGCAAATCTAATTTACTATTCTATTCTATGATATACTCACTTAGGTTCCCCCAGGACCCAAATACTTAACGTGAACTATAGAAGGTTCTGACTTAAGGTGCCAGTGCATAGGTGAGCTTTACATTGTGATTAGAACAATTTTTAAGCTGAAATATTACTCCTCACTCATCAGAAACGAAATGTAGCTCTTCTCTTATAATACAGCAAGACACACATAATTGTTTTCGTAATTGGCAACTTAACTAAAAAGACCTTTCTTTTTTGTTTTGTCCTTTGATTTCTTGCTGGTATCAGCAAAGGTCTCATTTCCTTTGGAAAACCACTTGGGTAATTTTCTCTTTAAGGTTTCAGATGAATTCTATAGGAAACAGAAGGAAAAAGAAATATTTGCACTATTGAGAATGTGTATCAACTGCAAAAAAGTAACACAGGTTCCTGAATATACATCCAGCCTTTCCTCCCCCACCAAACAAAATAGTGACAATTTTATTTCTGGCTCAAAAAGTAAATAAACAGAAACAAAATCACTGTATCATTTCTTCAGGCAATTACCTGCCCTCCTATCATTTATTCTTAGACACTCAAGCATAGACACTTATTCAGTAAGTAAAAAATTTGACATTATTTCACATCTACATCCTATGGGGTGTTTGCTTTGGGTTGACCAAAATTTATTGTTCTGAGGAAGGTATCTGCCTGAGTGTGTATACACAGAGTTATATCGGGCATGTGAAAAAGAATATAACTTATAACATCTACAATGGTAGGCAAGAAGAGAGGTCCAATCATCATCACCTTGTAGAGTGGCTGAGACAGCAGACACTCAAAGACTGAATAAATGGGAAAAAAAAGTTCTTATAGGCTCCTTTGAGAATCTCTTGACTACAGGTTCACTTCCCAGAAAAAAGACAAACATACACATGCACAACATTCTGTACACAATTTCAGCAGCTCATGTACCAAAAATCCCCTAAACAACAGGTTAAAAGTCCCTGGAAAAAAAAAAATTAAAAACACAGAGGCAGTAGTTTGTGTACTATACTATACCATCTGAACATGAAAAAAATAAAACAATTTCAAGCAGTTAAGTGTTCCATGAGCCTAAAATGGCACGCATTTGTGTTACCTCAGTTTGAGTACCAGACCCTCCGAATAACATGACAGAGAAATCATTCTATCATGAGTACACCTTGGAATCCAGCAGTTGATTTGCATATTAGAAGTATTTGAAAGAGTTGATGATAAGATGGCCTCATCTAAGTCACAATGTGTCTGCTAGCCTAAAAGCCAAAAGTATAATTTATTCTACTTCAAGAATGAAGACTATATATTGTTCATCAACTGCTTGCTATATTTTATTATGTCATCTATGTTTAAAAGCCTTGAAGTAGTCAAAGGTAGGAAAAAATGCAAAAGATCTTTGGCAGAAGACTGTGAAAATTCGTATTTAAAAAAGGTAAAAACTGTTACCTGTTCCAGCTTAAGTAAAGAAATCCAGTATAGAAAACAGGGTTGTTCATATGTCAGCAAAAACTAAAGAAAAAATTGGCTAAGATAGCAACTTTGTTCCTGGATACCCATTTCCAAGCTGGGAGGAATAAACCAGGAGAACAAACGAGATTTATGTACACTGCAGGATACTATAACGTTTGACTTAGAAATAATAAATATTAGGGATATAAAGTGGCATAGAGAAAAGGCATTTTGGTAGTGATAAAACAGGCCTAGAAATATTTATTCTTTCCAAAAGATCTTAGTATCTTAGTATCAAAATCCCCTATGGTGTCTGACAGCTACAGTTACTTGCAAATAGAATCTGAACCCTTGAGTACATGTAGAGGGAAGAACCAAGTTAAGTTTGTTAAAAAGTCAAAGAGTAAGACAGAGTAAGGCATCTGAGCAGTAACAATAAAGCAGTAGGAAAACCCTAAGTCTCTTTGTAGCCTAGTAACATGGAGTAAGCACAGACTTTGAAACCAGGCAGAACTAGGTTTGAATTCTAATGGAGCCACTTGCTAAATGTACCACCTTATGCATGTCGTTTAAGGTTCAACTTCTTCACACAGAAAATGGGATTAATAGTATATAACATCACTGAATTATTTGGAATTCAATAAGGATATACATAAAATATCATAACACAATCTGATTTATTCTTGATACTCATTAATTGGTAGCTAGTATCATTTAAAGTATTTTACCTATAATATTTCTATAAAATATAATCATCAATATTATCCCATAATGATAATTATTTCATTGAAAAAAGGGGGAAAATGCTTACTTACCTTGAGAGTCTTTTTTTTTTTTTTTTTGAGACAGAGTCTTGCTCTGTCACCCTGGGTAGAGTGCAGTAGCATCATTGTAGCTCACCGTAACCTCAAACTCCTGGGCTTAAGCAATCTTCCTGCCTCAGCCTCCCAAGTAGGTGCTACCTACCACACCCAACTATTTTTTCCATTTCTTGTAGAAACAAGGTCTCGCTCTTGCTCAGGGTGGTCTCAAACTCCTGACCTCAAGCGATCCTCCTGCCTCAGCCTCCCAAAGTGCCAGGGTTACAGGCATGTGCCATTGTGTCCAGCCTTATGTGTGTCTTTTGAGTCTCAACAGTAAGTATCTAAAAAAACCTTAATTATGAGGTCTAAGTCACTTAACAGAAACAATGCCTTCCAGAATCTATTTCCTTCACTAGTAGAAGATTAAAATTCCCAATAATCATAACAAAACTGTAAGGGGCTCTTTATATCTTTCAGACACTCCAAATTCTATTATTAAGCTATTACCATTAAGTTGCAAATAGCAAACATCAATTCATTTGATTATACATACACATACATATGTAAGCAAATAGAGAAATATGTATGTTACATTTGCACTTAAATGTTTAGATTTATCTTGGTTATATACGAAACTATTTATCAATTCTGATACATTTGTCATGAAAACTATTTCCTTAAATCAATTTTACCTGTAAATGAGAATCTGCAAATGAATCTTCTCTCTCTGGATGGTTCAATGGCTCATTCCAAGAAGTCAGTCTTAAGGAATTGCTGTGACTTTCGTCTTTCAGTGAAAAATTTTCAAGATGTTTTCCATGAACCTTTAAAATTTTTATGGAATGCAAAATAGTTACACCATGTGTTATTAGTCATAAATAAAAAACAAACAAGCCCTATGCCTAAAAATAAAATCAGGGCTTAAGAAAATTCTTATTATTCCAAAGTACTAAATTTTAACAATAATGCTCCGCCCCGCCCCCCACCAAATTCTCTTGTTGGCATCTGATGTTATTTCAGTAGAGGAAAGGCAAAAATGCTAATGTGTGGTTAAAGTAATAGTTCAGTAACAGTTCAAAAAATACCATTCTACTATGAGGATATGCAAACTGAACAAAATGACACTATATGAAAATTCTACACATAATTAACACCTTAGTATTAGTGCCTACTTCTTCCTTTCTTCTCTTAGAACTTGAACAGCTCTCTTCAGAGTTGGGGAAACATCTCTTTTTGTCGGAGTCACATGAAGGTTGGCATAACAGTCTGCTGTCACAATCATTTTTAAGGATCTCAATTGCCATGTGGATAAGGTACGTATCAATGTTTTCAGGAACTAATGTTCTAATTAATTCTACTTTATTCATATCTGTAAAAGATGAAAAACTTGACTTTAAAATAAATTATGGGGAACATTTTAAAAAACGTATAAGCTAGAAATAGTGAAATATTTCATAGAAAGCAAGGAAGAAGACTGTCAAAGAAAAATTTTCTCTTTTAAATGCCTAGAGCCCCACAGAATGGAAATGTAGTTAAAAACTCCACTCCTGTATTGTCTGAACGCCTGGCCTCCAACACCCAAAGTCAGGATAGTATTATTGACTCTGCATAAATTATGTTTCAAATTGTCTTTTGTGGGCTGCCTTGAGAACCAAAACAACTACTCACAGAATTGTTTCTAAACGAAACCATGCTTCAAATTCCAAATATCAATTACAAATTAATTTTTTAATTTATTTTCATTGCTTCTCAGCCTTTCAGCTAAGACCAAGTGTAAAAATAACTTATTCTTAAAATAGAAGCTAATCATACTTGTTAAATAAGATTCTAATAAAAAGAATCCCTTGGGTGGTTATTATTACATAACAAAAGATATCAACTATTTAAAATGTATATTAACTAGATGAAGTTTCTGGGAAAAATATGTCTTATTTTCAGAATCAAAGAACTTTGAATTTTTTGTAACTCCACACAACTAATTCAGACTGTGTCATCTCTTCTCACCTTCTACACATTATGTAGCAATCTCCTACAGATAGACCACTACTTAAGTTTCAGCACTTCCTTCCAACATTACGTTCAAGCTGCAATGCTTGACGTTCGCACAATGATGAAATTGCCTAACAACACGCTTCTCAGAACATATATCCCCATCGTTTAAGTGATGCATGACTGTATTTCTCACAACTCTAGAAGAGAGGCAATATTATCTCTCCCTATTTTGGAGATGAGGAAGTTGAGGCTTAGAGAAATTGGGTACTTCGCCGAAGGTCACAGAGCAAAGAAATGGTAGAACCAAGACCCAAACTCAGATCTTTCTGTTGCCAGAGCCTTTGCTCTTACTGACTAGGCTAACACCACCTGTCAGTCTTTGGCATTTAAAGAAGTCGGTCAAATGACAGCAAAAATAATTGTCAACAGGAAAAAAAAAAAAGACTATACAAACTCTTTGAAAGAATATTGCCTCCTATTCAATATCTCATAAAAAGACACAAATTTCTTTAAGTCCTGAGAGAGAATACATTTATGAAGGAAAAAATAATTCCAAAGTTTTAAAATCAAGACAGCATTTGAGTCTTTGGCTTCCCTGAAACACTGTCTAATTTTGCATTAGAGAAACAGAAGTTTATATAATCCTAATTCTAATCCTACCAAGTAATTACTATTTTCCTCCCTCTGGCTTAATTTCAGAAATTATTAATAGGAAGACTGGAATGTGACCAGCAGAGCTGGCTAGCTTTCTCACAACATGACTCACTACATTACCTTGGATGTTTTATCACACAGTCCACGATTTGGCCCTCGGGTTTTCAAATTCAGAAACCTCATTTAACCTTAGCAGATCCACAGAAAAGTTCACAAAATGCCAATTCATTAACTTAAAATTATGAATTCACAAGTATCCCACAGATAAATACACACATTAGTATGACTACTGCATGCTTTCCCTACATACAGATCTACATGTGAAACCAAATTATATCCAGAGAGCTAGGAAGTGACACAGAAGCAGAATTAGTTGTCCGGAGTCCTTCTCTAATATGAATGATCTTCACATGACGTATTTAACGGGCCCTTAAGATATGTGAAGTCTCACTGGCCACCATTCCTCCTCCCTGGAACTTAGATTATCCCTACCCCAAACCTGCCTCTGTGTCTCTTTTCCCTGTGATTCCCTGTAAATCACTGGAAGTAGCAAAGGTGTTCGTCCTTTAGACCTTCAGTCAAGTCTTACTCAAACCTAGAAATAGTGCTGCCTTCTAAGGTGACTTGATTATTTTTGCTCTGATCAATTATGTACAGTATTGACTGTTCTTTCAGAAAGTGATCTTATTTCCCTTATTTCCAAATTCTTGGGGGAAATTATACAGTAGTTCCCAAGTAGGAAAGAATTTGAGATAACAAAAAATAATTATTTGCACTGCAGCTTTGGAGATAAGGCTTTTGAATGGCCAGTGCCCTATCCTAACAGCCTGAAGAAATTTATCAGACTTACTGAGTTATAAGATACCAGGTTTATATTTATACATTTGGGGAGGAAATCCTCTCAAGTACTTCATTTTTACTTCTGTAAAAAATTATCATAACTTAAATTCTGCAGGGCAAGCACAGGGGCTTGATGTGCATGAGCACAGTTGAGGTTCTGCAGCAAAGTGACAAGAGGAAATCCTTCCACAAGGGCCCTATAGAACCTGGTTTGTCTCTTCCGTGTCACAGAGACTGACACCACTGACTGTGCTGATTAGAAAGGTTACTCAAGGGAAACCAATGGCAAGGACTCAGAAAGGTTTAGGGGAAAGCTCAGAGTCAGCAAGCCACTGGGAATAAACGTAGAGGAAAAAATGTGATTTTTTGGCAAGCGATGGGGTAGAAATTAGAAAAGAATTAAAGTGCAGTATTTTGGGATGGGTGGAGAAGTTATAATCTGAAGCTGAAAAGGAAAAAAAGAACTTCTCAGTATCATTTCCTCTGAGTGCTAATGGGAAGAAAGATTGTTTGTCTCAAACAATAAAAAAGCATCACCAAAGTAAAGTTTTCATAATAGCATAAAGGGTCAATGCTGTTGAAGTGAAAAATATTAGCGCATGCTTGTTTACTTCACTTGGGTTCAATGACTCAAGTCATTAAAGCTGCAGAGGAGGTCCGCACTTATCACCTGAGTTGATGGGAGGGTTTCGGATAACATCAGCAATAATCTTCTGAACCTCTGGAGTCAGTCCTGCTCGCTCCAAATCTAGGGGGTAGCCAGCTTTCACCACTTGGGATAAATGCATGCCAACTGTTTTGAGAGGCAGAATCCTGATCTCAGCTACTCTATCCTAGAGAAATAACAGCAAAAAGAATCAGTCAGTTTTTAAAAGTTTCCACTGTACTTCATGGGAAAAAAAACATCCAAAATGTTCACTGAGAAATAAACAATGGACTAAACCTTCACGTGATTTTTTCATTTTAATGATTTCTTTAAAACTACCCACATTTATAGACTACCACAGGATCTACTTTTTATACTTATTATACTGTATTGAATAAAACAAAATCACCTAGCTTTAGATAACAATTCAATCCTCATCCTTCTCTAATTATTCACTTTAAAAAGCAATTAGTGGCAGAGAAAAATCATTCTGTATAAGTCTAATAGCTGTCACAACCTTTTGAAAACACAGTAAACTGTAGTCCAATATTCTGTATATTTGGAACAACACATGGTGCTTTGGTTACATGAATTTCCAAGAAGGAGAATCCTAAAATGTTTAGTGATAACATGAGGCTCCAGATGCATGCTTTAAAAGGTTCTTGAAGATTTTAATAGGTGTTTTAAATTGGCTCTACTCATAACAGTAACTATTTCACAAGGGCCATCACCATTTTCCCAGTACCGAACTTAACATGAATTGTTTAAATTTAGGATAGTGCTACATATTTATACAGCTTTTTAAACAAATGTAGCTCCGAATACATTTTATGTACTAGGGAAAACATTCTTTTACTCAGTTCTAACTTATTTCATGATACTCTCTTCCACCACATTTTAAAAGTCTGAATTTAGACCGTATTTGTGTGAATGTTGACTGTTTCACAAAATAATATTTAAGGCCTTATTTTCATCCTTCAAAGTTAGGTTTTAAATTACTTTCATTAAATGTCTACTCTTTTCTACTAGAAAGTGTGCACCATGTGTGCATAATGTCAGGGTTATTTGATACCAGGCATCAAATTACCTCTAACTAACTGTATTATTTCTCCTGATTAATTAGTCCTTAGGCATGTTTAATTTTGTGGTTAACTGGCAAGATCCTCTCAAACTCCCAGGAGGTACAGATAATTACACCATCATATTAACAGTAAAATACAACCAAATAATACCAAAAGACACAAATGAAGACATACCATTCTTCACATCTTCAACCATGAATATACAATATAACATATGAAACCTCATATTATAGCTGAGTATTAGACTGTACTTTATTCAGAAAATTTGGAGCCAATACCAAATTTTCTTAGTAACTCTATTCAGTTCTACCACACATGCATGGTCAAACTGGGTACATACAGGCATATTTAACATGTACTTGTAAGTTACTATTTACATGAGAAATTGAAGTTAAAATTCCTATTTATCATGTGTTTTATTTCAAAAACAGTACCATGGAACTATCTGATTTCTTGGCTAATGGCCTTTGTAAGGAACTTTAAGAAATTTCACTATCTAATTAGAACTTCAGTAAGTAAGATAAGCTATGGTCTTTCTATTCTTATTTTGAATGTCATCTGAATAAAGAATGTGTAATGTAGCACAGTGGATGGAAGCATAGAGAACAGAAAAGGCCGACATTGGATCATATAACCTGTTCCAAATCAATTTAATAACACAGAGGATGGGAATTCAAATTAGCTAACTTTAGCTGGAAGCCTCATTCTGCCCCTATTCCACTAAGGTATATTCTCTATTTTGTATACAAAAAAATCTCAACAGCCTTAAGTATGGTCATTTTTTATAGCAATTAGATTTTTTTTCAAAGAGTATCAGGCACAGTTAAAAAAATAATAATACTACAGGATACAAAATGAAAAGCAAGTTTTTTAAAAACTTATTTCCAGTGTTTTGGATATCCACATGCATTTTTTCATACGTATGCATGAAGATGTGTATCTATAAGCATGCATATATAGATACATATACATTTGTGTTTGTTTTTCACACCATTTTGCATCTTTTTTTTAACTTAATGTATCTTCAAGATTGTTTCTTAACAGCATATATACTAATGGTTTTTTAACTATTAGTCCTGTTTTTTAAAAATTGAGTTTTAAAATATGGCTGCTGCAATACCCCTGAGCTATAAATGCATTTGCATTGTATCAGTACCCCTGATACAACCTCTATAAGATAATCATGGTCAAACTATATTTACTGCTATCACTTAATTGACAGAGGTAGGCTTAATAGGAAAAGAAAACAACATTCTGTTTTAAAGATAAAATGAGATGTACTGTAGGGTTAGAAGAAACTGATCCCAAGTTACAGCTTTAATATTAAAAAGCTCGTAAAATACAAGCATAAATAAACTAAAAGAAAAATTGTAACTTGAAGTAACACTTACCAAAGACATCTTCTTTTTTTGGAATAAAGAATAAGTGATCATCAGAGAATGTGAAAATGAGTATTTTTTCTTCTGTTCTTCTTGAGGTTTGGTACTTGAAAAGAGGTCTGTCTACAGAATTTTAAATATAGCACAAATGATCAATAGTATCAATATAATAGCATATAAATATGATCCTTAGCCATTAGGGGAAAAAATAATATACATAAAATCTCTCAGTAACAAAGAATTTCCTTTTTATAGGAGCTCAAAAAGAAGTTGGATTTTTTAATATATTAATTTAAAAAGGTAGAACAATACTAGAGAACACAAACTTTTAATAAAATATTTGTAATAAAAAACATTTTTTAGTCTTCTCTTTAGCTAATAAGAAGGAATGAAAAAAGAACTATATTGAAAGAACTACATTGTACCCAGCTACAGGCTGGGTACAATAGCTCAAATGCCTATAGCCCTAGCACTTTGAGAGGCTACAGCAGCACAAATGGCCAGGAGTTTCAGACCATCCTGGGCAACATAGCAAGACCCAGTGTCTAAAAATAATTTTCTTTAATTAGCCAGGCATAGTGGCTTACACCTATAGTCCCAGCTACTTGGGAGGCCAAAGCAGAAAGATCACTTGAGCCCAGGAATTCGAGGTTACAATGAGCTATAATTGGTCCACTAGCCTGGGCAAAAGAATGACAGAGATAGACTCTGTCTCTCAGAAAAAAAAAAAAAATGAACTATAATATAATAGGAACCACTCTAAATTAGTACCCTAATCCCCTGG
Source organism: Lepilemur ruficaudatus (assembly GCA_963574885.1). Lineage (NCBI taxonomy): Eukaryota > Metazoa > Chordata > Mammalia > Primates > Lepilemuridae > Lepilemur > Lepilemur ruficaudatus. The sequence continues at coordinate 20,696 of CAUYRT010080296.1, read as the reverse complement.
AAGTCAATATTGAAGGAATGAATAAATTGAATCTCTATTCAAATTTAGGTACTATAACCACAAATTCTGCTAACACATCATAAGGAAACAGACCATAACCATACAGAGGACCATCCAGAAAGTATCAGCCATGTAACTGTTCTCGTTATATTAACAATGGCTAGAAAGCCCTCATGTATGTATGTGTGTGTATAAATATAAGTGCATATATTGGAAAGCAAATACAGTGATTTATAGTGAGGCATACAGTTGCAACTGGAAAGTTTCACTTGGCCCAACCAGTGCAGTTCTGTCCTAGCAAGCTTGGAATATAACAACGGAACGTCTGATAGTGTCTTAAGCTGTCTCTTAATTATAAAAGTAGGTTGAGGCATTCTCCTTGGCAATTAAAGTATAATATTTAAATCCAGTTAGCCAAATCGTCTTCTCATCTGAATGGTGCTTAAGTAGCTTTGCCTACTTTTGTCCTTATGCCTTTCTTATTCATGTTTCCATAACAGAATACTGTCTGTTCAGTCTTTTTTTATGTTTTTATTTTTTAAAGTTTTATTGTGGAAAGTATCAAACATATTCAAAAGTCAAGAGAATGGTAAAATGAGCCCCCCTGCGTGTACCACCTAGTTTCAACAATTGTCATTCATAGCCAGTCTTGTGTCATCAATACCTTCATACATTCACCAACTCCCCTATGCCCACCCCTAAATTTTTTTGATACATAATATCTGTACATATTTATGGGGCACAGGTAGTCTTTTATCTACATAGAATATAATATGATTAGAGTTTTGCTCACTATCATCACATCTGGCCCTGTCATCTTCAGATTACTTTGAATTACTTTGCTGAGTATTTTAGATATTTCTCAAGTTGGAGATTTATAGATGACACCATCTTTTTGTCCTAAAAATCCTAAAATCTGTATGGATTTGCTAATATGTATGATAGTATTTAAGTTTTACTTCAAAATCTAAAAAAAATATTTAAAGCCAATGAAACTGATAAATAATAAAACTGGGGCTTAATAGTGTTTGTTAATTTCTTTAATAAATGGTTTCAATTTGCAGAATAATACAGGAATAATTCCCCATCAGAGAAATCACTTATTTTCTCTACCCAGAAGGTTTGTAATGGTTTCATACCTATCCTTTGGAGCATTTATCTTCAGCTAGACTTTAGTTTCCTCTCTTGAAGGGAAGTTGGGAGGGATAATTCATTCACTGTTAAATAATACCACTAATTTAAGAAAGAAGATAGTACCATCAAGTATATAAAGAGAGGGAACTTACTCAATTACTGATGGTAGGTATGTTATTATTTATCAAATCATTCAGATATTATAACTTCACTTTCAAAATATCCACAAAGAATATAAGGAATTTTCACATGATGTCTTGTATAAGAATATAAAAAAGAAACTTTAAAGTTGCCAAAGATATTCTATAGTAAAAGAGAGAAATGCTGTATATTATACAAAAAGCAGAAGGGTTTTCTACTTAAAGAAGGATTTTTCTAAAGCAGAATCCAACTGTACCTGCCCAAAGCTTAACAGGAGATTTTTAGAAGTAAAAAGCAATCCCATAATACTGTCTTGAATTCATTTAATTCTTCCAGCTTTTCATAGGTGTCTCATGTCTTTTATCTTTCTAATGTCATCCTTATTTCCTTGTTGTGGGGAAGGAAGTATCATTTCCATTGTGTAGGTAAAGAAATGGAGACCCAAAGATGTTCAGGCCCGCCAGGCAAACTATATAGAGTAGAGCTAAGACCCTGATTCCCTGATTCTGAGTCCAGTAGTCTTCCCGCTACCACACACTGCCTCGCGCCTTTTGTGCCGGAGTACACAGCATAGAGTCTGTATGTGGAATTTAAAGAAAAACCAAAACAATCCTTATGCAAATGGTCATTTATGGTGGGGCAAGAAGTAATAAAAGGCTATGAAGGAAATGCTATTAAGACGGAAGAGAACAACATGAAATCTATTTAATGTCAAAAGACAGCATTACTGGAAGGGGAGGCTAATTATAGAATATGCCAAAAAATAAGAAACAGAAAGTAGCTGAGCTTCTTACCAACTGATAGGAAGGATAACTTTGCAGCTTTAATTTCTAACTACCATATTTCAAAGTAAAACTTGGAATTTATCAACCTAAAATACAGTATGGAATTTTTTTTTTTTTTTTTTTGAGACAGGATCTTACTCTCTGTTGCCTTGGCTAGAGTGCAGTGGCACAATCATAGCTCACTACAGCCTGTGCTCAAGTGATCCTCCTCCCTCAGCTTCCTGAGTAGCTGGGACTACGGGTGCACGCCTCCATGCCTGGCTAATTTTTTAACAAATTTTTTTTAGAAAAAGGATCTATGTTGCCCAGGCTGGTCTCACACTCCTAGCCTCAAGCAATCCTGCCACCTCAGCCTCCCAAAGTGCTGGGATTACAGGCAAGAGACACCGCAACTGGCCCTCATTTAAATTTAAAAACAAAACCTCCCAATGAAATAGAAAGACATGAGCAGCCTGGACAACTCCTTTAGTATCATCTTTAAAAGTAGGTTACTGACATGTTGTCACAACAGATTTACTGTAGAAACCATCTGAACTCATTTTCTAAGTATCCAGTATGGAAATGCAAATAAAGAGAGAAAATGTTGCTTTTGAAGGGTGCTTCTGAAATGGTAGAACTCCTTCTAAGAGTTCCTGCAAATCACAGTATTTTACCTGAACATTATTTACTTGACAGAAATGTTTGATGACTTCCAACAGAGGGGTCAACATAGTAGCTTTGCCTTCAGAAACACCATCAATCTTTTTTAGATTTTCAACCGTAGTTGGTCTGTGTTTAAAAAAACAAAACAGGTCAAGAAACCACTGAAGCAGTATCCCTCCAGCAACAGAGCTGATGTTCAGCTTCATATTGAAACTCAATCTCAATAAATGTTCATTTTTTCCAACAACCAAAACCAATACACAAGTAATCAAGTTTTGTAATTTTTCTTTGCTTTACACCACTTAAAGACTTGCTGTTTTAACAATTTATGAATAAAAACACTACTGCCTCCTTCACGAGAAAAACATAATACTAACTGGTAAACAAGCCATTATCATAAAGGAACAGGCTAACATCAAATGTTCCACTCTATTACTGATTTTATTATTATTTTTACAGAAATGAAAAGGAAAACTATGAGGCTAATGGAGGACAACTAAGAGGCTATGAAACTCTCAGAAGAAAGTCTCATTTATTATTTTCTCCTACAAAGTAGTTACCTGTAACAGTAAACCTGCTAACTGTGCTTCAGTCTTTTAACTCAGTATTTCTTATTGTTATTTCTGATTATGTCCAAAACCCAAGAGACTGTATGATGTCTTCTTTCTAAAAGTCAGCCAATCTAATGATTACTTTTTGCTTAAATATCTTCTCTAAATATTAAAGTATAATCTTAGAATATTTATGTTTAACAACTTGTAAAATACAAACACTGTGTAATATCACTGGAACAGTCTGCACTAAAGTAACATTGGGTGAAATTTAGTGACAGAAACAATTTTTTAAAAAGAAGCATATAGTTACCAGAAAAATTTTTTTACAAGAAAGAATACAATTACCAAGCAACTATTCTTTGGAAATAATTTCTTCTAAATATTTAATGACCACCTAGTGTTTATTAGGAATTGTGCTAGGTGCTGTGGGAAACACAAAGAGATGAGGAACTAATATCTTTATTCTGAGAGTTTAAAATCTAGAATATATAATAATACATGTTTACCACTAATTACAAAAAAATAAAATACAGCATTGTGGTGATAAGTGCCACAGAAGCATCTTCAGAATTCATCTAAAAGTCCTCTGTAAATTCAAGAGAAAGGAATTACTTTGCTGATAAGACCATGGAAGACTTCGCGGAGGAAAACAGTAATAAAGCTAGATCTTCAAGGATTTCTTAAGAGGAGTTTTCAGAAATCAAGGAAATGAGGAAGAAGCAACACTGCAAATAAATACCTGAAAGGTAAAAAGGGCCTTTGACAATGGAAAACAAAACTATTCCAAATTCTGTGACATAGACGGAAAAGTAGGTTTAAGTCCATAAATGGAGGCCTTTGAATTCCAAGCTAAAGAAGTTAAGACTGTGAGAAACAATTTAAGCAGAAGTACATGATAAAGGAAGATTAATTTGATACTCATATATCAGAAGAAACAGAGAGAGAGAGAATGAGTGAGCAGTTAAAAGGCTTTTGCAACAGGCCAAAGGTCTGAACTAACACGGTATCACCAAAAAGGAGAAGGAAGGCATAAGACAGATATCTGAGGAACATTTAAACAAAAAGATCTGAAAATTATTTAAATGAGAGGAAGAAGGGAAGATATGTTAGAAGAGTGAAAAGAATGAGAGGTTTTAAACATTCGGAACCTCTGATTAGGAACGTGAACAACAGAAATAGAGAATTCAAAAAGAGGAGTTTTGGCACTTGGATGAATCACACATGTATGGAGGGTGGGTAGATAATGGTTAGACACACATACTGAATCTGACTGCTGAAAATACAGCTGGTTTTCATACATGTAGAGACATGGGGCTAATACTCAGCAAACAAATGAGCACAGCAGCATGGGGGATTTGGCAGTCACCTCACAGACATGATAGTTAAAGCCATGGTCCTATGTCAGAAGAAAATAAATTGGAACATACAGAAAAGACAGCTCACCTCATTTTGGCCATGTCCACCAGTATCTTGTTTGTTGCCAGAATAGCTGGAGGAACATCCATTTTATTGCCATGTTTCTGCCGAGCATCTACCAGTTTGCCATATAACACAGTCTGAACCAGGAACAAAGAACCAACTCAACACTTTTAAAAATATACTTGGATCCAAATCTTTATTTTTAGAGCTTCACATATCACATTTTCCCTTAAGAGGAATAAACTGAACTCTACCTCAGACTCCTAGCAAAAGAACAATTTTTAAAATACTGGCCACAAAATTTTAAGCATGCATAGAATCGTCACTAACCTCTCATAAAATGATGGTCTTTTTACTGTAGTCTTACCTGAGTCTCCTGCTCTTGAGCTGAAATAACAGGTTCTGAAGAAGTGTAAGATTTTTCTGGTGACCGCACCATGACACTAAAATATTTAAAAGAAAATAAATAATAAGAGTGTTTCTTTCTCCTAGTTTACTTTTTCTATTTCGTTTCCCAGAATCTCTTTCCAAGTCAGTACTAACATTTATTCTTCACAGTATCGGTAAGGTAATTTATTTAATGATGACAGCCTTAGATTTTAAACATTTTGGATCAAATATATTCATTACAATAGTAAAGTAAAAATTGCAATTTGAGTTCAACACAAAATTGGTATGTTTAAAAAGAGCATTTGTACCATTCTCTTCCTCAACCAAATGCTTTGAAAGAATGTACTCCTTATCCATTCCAACAATAATATTTTTTTAACCTATTGGTTATAACAGGTTTTTTAACCTACTGGGATACAATCTTTCACTCTTGTTGAAATGTAACTGATTTTTGGTTAGTGGAGAACATCGGCAAAGGATTAATCAAGTTATTCAGAATTTTCTTTAAAATCAAACAAAAATAAAAAAGTCATTTTGTTTTTGATTCCTCACAAGGAGGAAACAACATGGTACAAAAGGTACCAGGCAGCAAACTAGATAGAAAACCAATTCCTACAAGAGGCATTCCTTGTTGATTAATTATAAACAGGAAAATTTACAAAAATGAACTTGTCTAAAATACCCTATATAAAAGATGTCAAATTTCCCAGGCGCGGTGGCTCACGCCTGTAATCCTAGCACTCTGGGAGGCCGAGGCGAGCAGATTGCTCAAGGTCAGGAGTTCGAAACCAGCCTGAGCAAGAGCGAAACCCCGTCTCTACTAAAAATATAAAGAAATTAATTGGACAACTAAAAATATATAGAAAAAATTAGCCGAGCATGGTGGCGCATGCCTGTAGTCCCAGCTACTCAGGAGGCTGAGGCAGGAGGATTGCTTGAGCCCAGGAGTTTGAGGTTGCTGTGAGCTAGGCTGACACCACAGCAATCTAGCCTGGGCAACAGAGTGAGACTCTGTCTCAAAAAAAAAAAAAAGATGTCAAATTTAAGTGAATTCCTGCTTCTTGAGGGTAGAAGGGAAAACGTGTTTGGTATTAAAGACATGTTCATAAATTTCTCTGTAGCAAGAATTTAGAAACTACAGTGTAAAGTAAAATTTCATTTCCATAACTATTAAACCCTATCACTAAAATAAGTAGACTTGAACCTGAGGAAAGAGAACTCCAGCTCAAAGAATATCAGAAAATCACAAACTTGTTTTAAATTATATATTAGCCTTGATCTTAGTATTTACAGAAATCTTTATACTACCGTATTACTAGCAAAATGGTATTTTAAATTATTTCACAAAGAAATTTTATCATATATACTGGCAAAATTTTGAGTAACATATCCCTGAGGCAGAAACATATGCAGAAAACGTTCAATAAAAAATGTGTTGTCCATGAATATTATTACAAGTGCACAAAAGAAAAGTTTAAAATAACTATAATAAGCATCATCAGAGATATAAGTGAAGATACTGTATCTGGAAATTTGAAAAGACTGTTATACATTATTAAAGAAACAAGAAGAGAACAAGAGTAGAAATTAAAGATTCAGTAACTAAAATTAAAATTTCACTAGATGAGAGGGGATAAAAAGTCAAGGAACTCTCCAAGAGAGTAAACAGAGAAACTGAAATGGGAGAAAAGAAAAATTAGTAAAAGGAATACCAAAAACTAAGGAAAGAAAAGACAATTATGAACTGCAAAAAAAAGAAAAAAAGGTAGCAGTGGCCATAAGAGAATTCTGCTTAGTAGTATGTATGTTTGTGTAGTTACAATAGTATAAAATAATTATATATAGTGTAAAAAATTATTAATATGACCAAACTTTTAACATAATTACGTTGGTAGAAGAATGAATAAGGAAAAATCTACCATGACAGGAAGTCACCAGAAAATTTCTAATACTAATAAGTCAAAAAATAGTAGCCTAAGCAGGTCATTTAGAAGTATGGAGGCAAATGCCAGAGAAATCAGCTGGAAGATTTGAGGATGATTGCTGCTATCGGAAAGAACAAAGTGAGTTTGGGAAGCATGTGGACTGGGAAGCGTGTGTGGGAAGCTTATGCTTTGTCATAAGCTTTTAAGTACTAATTGATGTCTTAAACCAAGTACAGGTATTATTTTAATGAAAATTTAAGTGAATTTTTATACAATAGTTACTGATATATAAGCAGACTGTTCACTTCTGTACACTAAGCCTATATATTTAAATTAATTTCTGGACCACTCCACAGGTATCCCAAATTCAGTATGTCTATCACTAAACTCCTGATTTTAACCAGAATCAACTTCTTCCAAACTCTTGTTAATGTTGACATTCTGACCTCCTCCCACGAATCATGAATATTCTTCATGGTATCTAGAATCCTTTCCAGAAGTTTTTCAATTGACTTTGCCAAGATCTATCAGAGGAATCACTCACTATCTGTGGCAGCTACAGCCTTATAAAATGTATTTTTAAATAATAAGACCTAAAAGTCAAAATGACTCCTTGATCCATGGGCTGCAAGAACAGATGTTGTTAGGCCTAAAAAGCAACATTCATCTCCTTGCGTATGTCTCCATTACAGCTCTTGGTAACCATGTGCATTTTCAATGAACAATAGTATTTTGAAAGGAATCTTTTTCTAAGCAGTAGGTATCAATAGTGGGCTTAAAATACTCAGTAAACCATGTTATTAACAGATGTGCTGTCATCCAAGCTCTGTTGTTCCACTGATAGTGCACAGGCATTGATAATTCACAGGCAGAGACTTCCTAAGGGCTCTAGGATTTTTGGAATGTTAAATGAGCATTGGCCTCAACTTAAAGTCACCAGCTGCATTAGCTCATAATAAGAGAGTCAAGGGCATCCTTTGAAGCTTTGAAGCCAGGCATTGACTTCTCTTCTCTAGCTATGAAACTCTTAAATGACATACACTTCCAATAGAAGGCTGTTTCATCTACACTGAAAATTCGTTTTTTAGTGTAACCACCTTCATCAATTATCTTAGCTAAATCTTCTCCATAACTTGCTGCAGCTTCTACATTAGCACTTGCTGCTTCACCTTGCACTTTTATGTTGCAGAGACAGCTTTTTTCCTTAAACCTCACAAACCTCTGCTAGCTTCAAACTTTTCTTTTGCAGCTTCCTCACCTCTCTCAGCCTTCACAGAATTGAAGACAGTCAGTCTTACTCTAAATTAGTCTTTGGCTGAAGGGAATATTATGGCTGCTTTGATCTTCTGTCTAGACTACTAAAACTCTCTCCATATTAGCACTAAGGCTTTTTCATTCTCTTATCATTCACGTGTTCACTGAAGTAGCACTTTTCATTGCTTCAAGAATTTTTCCTTTGCCTTTGCAACATGGCTAACTGTTTGGTGCAAGATGTCTAGCTCTCAGCCTGTCTTGGCTTCTGACATCCCTTACTCACTAAGCTTAATTATTTCTAGCTTTTGACTTAAGTGAGAGACATGTGACTCTTCCTTTCACTTGAACACTTAGAGGCCAATGTTATTAACTGGCCTAATTTCAATATTCCTGTGTCTCAGCGAACAGAGAGGCCCAAGGAGAGGGAGAGAGATGGGAGAAAGGCCGGTTGGTGGGGCAGTCAGAACACACACAACATTGAGTATATTTGCCATCTGATATGGGCATAGTTCATGAAGCTCTAAAACAATGACAATAGAAAGATCACTAATCACAGATCACCATAACAATGTAACAACAACGAAAAAGTCTGAAATACTGTGAAAATTACCAAGATGTGACACAGCACAGGCTGTTGGAAAAATGGTGCCAACAGACTTGCTTGATGCAGGGTTGCCACAAACCTTCAATTTGTAAAAAATGCAATATCTGCAAGGCACAATAAAACAGAGCATGCCTGTATATATTTTATACAAATATAATTAAATAGTCTTTAGATGCTAGAGGCAGGCAAATATAGGTTTGAAAGCCAGCTGTGCCCTTAGCTGTATGCTACTGAACGAACTGGTTAACTTCTTAACCTTTGGTACCTTCAACTATAAAATGGGGACAAATATTAACAGCTAACACGTACATTGTAAGAATTAAATAAGCTATTACATATAAAGTTCTTAGCATTTAACATAGTGCCTGGCAACAGTACTATCCAAGAAGCATTAGCTGTTAAATTAACATTAATAGGTTGCTTTAATAATTATAATACTGAAGGCTTATGCTTTAACTTCCTTATGCCACTGAAATACCCCAACATCTGACAGCCCTTCTCTGTTGGGAAAAAAGAAAAAAGTGCTCATAACATATAGAACATATAAATACGGAACTCTGTACCTTTTTTTAGGAATGGTACTTCCAGAAGAAATCTTCTCGAATGCTTCATAAGAATACATCTTCTCCAAGTTAGACTGCTTTTAAACACATAAGGGTCCATTAGAAAAAAAAGTTTTAAATGTGAGGAAAATAAAGATGCAAAATCTCACAATGACAATTTTTCCTTTGAGTAATCAAATCATCAAATAAATCACCCAAAAATAAGCTCATGAATTATCAACTACTAATGTCCCATTCCTCCCAAAACCATAGAAAACAAATGATCAAAAGAATGCAAGAGTTAAAGCTACAAAAACAATTCAATTATTTAATACATCCTGCATACTTTAATAAAGCAGAAAGAGTTCACCAGAAAACTTAATTCATCACATTTGTCCATTATCCCAGTGTTCTAATTAGCTGAAGTCTGCCCGTGGGTTAGTATTTAATCTGTAATAGGTATCTAAGCTCCAAAACAAAGCAAGAGTGTGTGCATGTAGCTTTAATGAGAACATTCTGGAATCAGGCTTATTTTTCTATCAACTATAAGTATTATAATATGTAAAAAAAACTTTAAGCCAAATGACTAGAAGGCTTAAAAGAATCAAAATGAGTTACTTTCTCAAATACTTCTATGAGCCCCTAAAATCATATACCACATATTTTAGTCTGCTCATTCCACTTCTCTTTCCAAATTTTGTGTTTTGTTATATACACCTTTTTCTCTTTAATTGGAGAATTAAAATACAAAATTTTAAAACAGGAGTTACATCTATAAAGAATGAAATAAATAAGAACCACCTCTTTAAAACAAACGACCTTTTCTGCAGTTAATTCAATTTGTACTTGATTAGAGGAATGCTGTTCAGGCACTGAAGATACAGCTTTAGAGCTGAAAAATAGCAAAATTAAATTATCTGAAATGTTAGAATCCAATTATCTAATTCACGAATCATCACACTCCCACTCTGAGAAAGGTACACGAGATTATATTATTACCCTTTTAGAACTGGTGATTTTTAAAACCAATGTTTTACTTTTCCCAGAAAAAGCTCTACGAGATTTAAGAAGTTTGAAAGAAAAAACTCATAAATGATAGAAAGCATGTAAAGGTACTAAAAAGTAGGCAACAAGTACATATTCCCTTCCCACCTTCTACACATAAGAAGGAAATAGATACATGGATTCCTCAGCATTGATCTCAATGCTGCTGCTTTAATCAATGGGAATGCAGCTTTCTAAATACTACGGTCAGTGCTTCCCAACAACCAAGGAAGTGTTCTATGATTTATCTTTCTCACACAAACCCCTGCCTCCAAACAGACTAAAATAAGCACGGAAAAACAAACAAGTAACTCATTTTACCTGTGTAGTGCCTATAAGTTGGTATAATGTGAATCATTTAAATAGCAACAAAAAACCCAGAAATTAAAAGAAAAAAATTGAAAATGAACCTAGGCAGAAGAGACTTCGTTGGACATAATTCATCATATTCATTCACTTGAAGGATAAGTCTGGGAGGAGATTCTGTCTTGGCTTCAACAAGCCAATCTCTACCCTATCAAAAGCAAGAAGAATCTTTTAATGCACAGTGAGAAAAATTAAGTCAAACAGGCAGACTTCTAGATTGTTTACCTTTCCAGTAAGGGTGCAAATCTCCATGTATTTGTTATGCCCAGGAATTTTTTGCAAGAATCCCTCAGTTATTAGCTGACAGGAAAGAGCCTTCCACCAACTCTCCGTCTTATCCTTGCCAGTGCCAAAGAAACTGTGAGTGCGATGTTGATCTGGAAGACGCTGAGAATTCTGAAATTAGGAATAAATCAGTATCTTAGGCCGGGCGCCTATAATCATAGCACTCTGGGAGGCCAAGGCGGGCGGATCATTTGAGCTCAGGAGTTCGAGACCAGCCTGAGCAAGAGCGAGACCCTGTCTCGACTAAAAATAGAAAGAAATTAATTGGACAACTAAAAAAATATATATAGAAAAAATTAGCCGGGCATGGTGGCACATGCCTGTAGTCCCAGCTACTTGGGAGGCTGAGGCAGAAGGATTGCTTGAGCCCAGGAGTTTGAGGTTGCTGTGAGCTAGGCTGACGCCACGACACTCACTCTAGCCCGGGCAGCAGAGTGAGACTCTGTCTCAAAAAAAAAAAAAAAAAAATCAGGATCTTAAAATGTTTATGTTAATTAAACAGGTTAAGTAAAACACAAACCCATCTATTGACTCTTTAGACTTAACACTAAATTTCAACTTTAAAAACCTATAGAATTTTTATACCTATCGTGCTTGTTGTGAACACTCAACTCACAAATAAACATATAATCTAAATAGTGTTCTTTTTGTGTTTTAAATAATAGGAAATTTCACATATAATTCAGATGCATTTTTCAATGTATAGGTTTGGATATGTGTTTAGACTACTTAACCTTTGCTTTTTAGACCTCTGTTTAGCATACAGACGTTATTCTTTGAAAACACTGATCCTAATCTCCAGCTCAAGACTAGAACCAGTGTGACCAACCACAATGTGACCCAATAGCTCCTAATCCACGAGTACAGTGCAACAACTCACGGCTTCCACTAAATGGTTGTTTTTATTGTGCTTCTGTTCATGAGAAGCACTGAGAAGTTTACTTAATCATTTGTGATTTAGCTGCTTCATGGAGACACACCAGGAAAAGCAGATGCATGCTAACCAGTTGATGGTTTTGAGGCACTTTCTCCTAAGTAAAGAGAGAATTCCTATGGGAGACTCTTCATAGCCATCAAATTCTAGAAATGTAAGGAAGTTGGCCTATTATATTCAATTCTCTTGTCCTCTAATGGAAAGGACTCTCCCTGCCTTCACTCTCTATAAAGTATTTTTCCATTCACTTTGTCCTCTTACTGCCTCTTTCATTAATCCTAACCATTTAAATACTACTTTTAAATATGTATAGTAGTACATGAGCATGGGACTTTATAGAAAGTCATGCCTGTCTAATATATTTGTGGTGAACATGGCATATTGTAATTCAAGGGTCATTCTAACCTCCATCCACTGTGACTTCTTCTACTGCAGAATCCAAGAAGTTATTTAATATAAACACTTTTTCAAACTCCCCTTCAGCTAGGGTTCTGGACATGACTTAAATTCTGCTAATCAGATCTCTGTTTGCATGACATGTATAAGCAGAAAGTGAGGCAAAGGCTGCTAGTCCTACTATTTTTGCAGGTATACATGATTGTGAAAGTGTTTAACTTTCACAAGTGAGCATCAGCAAAGAACCCAGCACACAACTACTAGCTTCCCAAGTATGGAGAGGCATCCATTTTTTTGATACAGATTATAGCAGGTAAAGGTTGGTTCTCAGAATCAGCAGAAGTAAAATCTTCCTGACAGTTACAACTTCCAACTCAGTGCTGTTTGGGGTCAAGTGCTATAGAGGCAGCTGCTCAAGTTGACAGATAGCTTTTTGATTCAGAAGAGGCACTTACTAACTAGACACTAAAAATTACTCTTCCAGCTTTTCCTTTCATAAGCAGAAAAAACCTGAAGTGAGTGTGCATACTTATTAGCATGAAACAATGAGATCTTTTTTCATGAGTAAGGAGTAACTGTCCCTACCCCTCATGAGCAGTAACCATTGTCAGTATTGTGTACTATGTGAATAAATTCACATTGTCTTGTTTCCATGGCAATCACCATGCAGAGAATGAAATATCTTTGCTCTTTGATACAGAGTATCTTTGTTTTAAAGGCATTATATTCCCATTCAACTAGAAATCCAAACTGAAACAAGTAACATTTTTTTAAAACCCAGAATTAAAACAGGATACAGTAAGCATTTTCAACAACAAATGTTTAATGATTTCTCACTCCTGGCAAGGCATCCTTCATTAACTGCCTAATTGTCCAGGTTATCCACTGATAGAGTAAAACTGCCTAGGATGAGAAAGCCATGACAAAGCTCAGCACTTCGATAACATGATGATGTGTACATAACATGTATAGAGAATATAGTGTAGGGATTTGGGCACTAATTTTTTTTTTTTTTAGAGTGACTGGACTCCACATGGGCATTGATTTTTAAGGAGGGCACAATTTTATACACACATCCCTTACCAATCGCAAATCTTCATTCTAGTATCTCTAGATCATTCAATTTAAAAATATGAATTTAGAAGTGTAACAGCAGAATAAAGAGAAAAGGCACTGGACTAGTAGGCAGGAAAACCATTTGCTTATCCGATTGTGGCACAAAGTAACCATATGACCTAGAGCAAGTCATTTAACTTCCATTTTAACTCAGTTTCAACTACAGTAAAATAAGGTGATAGGGTTAGTCTTTGCCAGTTTTAGCTCTAAGAGGCTATAATTCTACAGGATGTAGTCTCAAAAAGGGAAATTTCACCTTGTTCTTTTCCTTTAAAAATCAGGTGGGAAATATAAGGGTCACCAAAACTGATATATCATGGAATGTGGACATCTACTAATTGATGGGTGAGTGCTACAATAAAGAGGACTGGCCAGAGTACACAATGCAAGCTATGAGTTTCCGATAAAAGCAAAATCTTTGCCCCAGTATCCCATAAAGCAGTGGTCCCTGACCTTTCTGGCACCGGGGACTGGTTTTATGGAAGATAATTGTTCCTTGTGGGTCGGGGAGTAGGGGTGGGAGGGGGATGGTTTAGGAATGATTCAAGCACATGACATGTACTGTGTACTTTATTTCTATTATTATTACATTGTAATATATAAGGAAATAATTACACAACTCACCATAACACAGAATCAGTAGGAGGCCTGAGCTTGTTTCCTACAACTAATGCCACTGCTGACCTGAGAGGAGGCGGAGCTCAGGTGACGACGCAAGCAATGGGGAGCGGCTGTAAACACAGATGAAGCTCCCCCTGCTCACCTGGCACTCACATCTGCTGTGCCACCCAGTTCCTACCAAGCCACCAGTACCGGTCCAGGGGTGGGGACCACAGTGATAGAGGGGAAAGAAAAAAACCCACCTTGCTGCTTCTCCAAATTAACTTCTTAAAAATCACAATTGCTTTTTGTGGCAATTCTTTCTGTTGTGAATGCCACAGTCTTCTCCACCCATCTTCCCTCATTCTACCTCTGAATGAATATCCAGAGAGAAAACATCTCACCAAAATCTACCATATCCCCCCATAAAGTAGGAAGCTCTAGTGATACCTTCACAGAGACTTCTCTAATTTCCCTAAGCACTATCTCTTCAGAACTTCAATAATACTTCATATCTACTCATATGTCTGTTATCTCTTCCCAACTCACACCTTCCAAACTGGATGATAAGTCTCATCTAATTTAGCTTTGAATTCCCCACAAAATAACAATATAGTACCTTCCATAAAAATGCATGTTTAACTGGTAGAACAAAAATATTAATAGTTATAAACTCCAACCCAAAGAGTTTTAAATTCCTGAGTTCTGAAAGTACAAAACAAGCCCATAGCTTTTATTAAATATTTTAACTTTTTTTTCTTTTTTGGCCTCTATCCCAGTTCCTACAGGCCAAAGAAGCTCACAGCTGCTGCCACTTTAGAAAGTCATTGTGATCCATAATTCTATGTGTAAAATAAAACCAGTGATAAAGTAACAATAATTATCATTAGGAATGTATTTGAATCAGATGAAATAGCCTGTCCAGAAAATTAAATAGATAACTGTCTCCTGTTAGTTTCAAAATTATAAAGGGTAATTAAAACTACCAATAGTCCAATGGCTGCCTATTGTCAAATCATATTTTATAAAACGTATTATCTACTTCTAGAGCCATGATAAAGTTCAGCAATTTGATAATGTGATCAGGAAAGAGGTTTCACTTAATCTCCCGGTTATACAAATTAATGACTGTGTTTCTCTTTTCTAATCTATAAAATTGAGGTCACTGCACATTTTATCACATATTCACACAGGATATTTAAAGATTTTTATATGGTGAGCTGTTGAGACAACGAAAACATAGTTCCTTAGGCAATACTTTCACTATTTAATTTCTAATCAAACTTGTGCTATAAAAACAAAATTTTAAGCTCCATTCACAAACTCGTGGATAGGCTGCCTAACTGTTTATACTATTTAGAAAATCTTGTATAAGAGAATCATGTGCTGCTGAAATTATATGTTATATATTTACATATATTACCTTTTTAAACAAACTCCAATAGTTCCTAGTTTAAGATACTTACTTTACAGATAAAATTTCAAAGAATTAGTTTTTCCTAAATTCGTTAAGGGAAACAATTTACTCAATTCTCCAAGGAATTACAATGATAACTTTAAAAACGATATCCCCATAGACACCAAGATCAGTGAAATGAGGGGGAAAAAATTTGCCGTATTTTTACTGTGGTTAGTGTCTAGAAATCTTCATTAAGTGGTACTTTTTAAAAAGTTTTTTACTTTTATCTAGCAAGGGTAGTATAAAATTTCACAAATGATAAACTTCTTAATTTGAGGACTCCCAGAAGAGACTGCTGGTATAAGTGGTCTGACTTGGTTTTTTAATAGGTGAAATCTGATCCCTCTTGTGACCAGTTCAAGTTTGTCTAGGAACCCACTTAGACTTACTTGTTGATACTGGATACGGCTGGATTATTCCAAATTAAAACAAGGTCAATTTTGATAAATTATACATTCAACTGGGATACACAGGTTTTGAAGGCGATAGAAACAGAAGAAATTTTCATAGCTCTCAATTATATTTAAGCTGTCCCTCGCAGCTGAAATTCCTTTTTATAAAAAATACAGTATTACTCATAGCAGCTAAAGTAGTTCCTTAGCCAACATTTACTTCTACTATAACTAATCAAACTTGTGATTTACAAACAAAATTTAAACTCTATTTAGAATCTAAAAACATTAGTACATGAAAAGTCAAGAGGTTTTCAACATATTTCATTAAAAATATTTCACAACTAATTTAATGTACCTTCCTAAACAAAATAAAAACTCAGAAAATAAATATTCATGTGAAACATTCAAGTATTTAACAAATAAATGCTTACCTAAATGATTTTTTTAAAATTCTACACACAAAATGAGAATTTAATTTCTATTTTAAAGTATATTTTTAATAAATATTGTGTATTTGCAAAGTATGGTATCTCTTACTCTTGATTTATTCAACGAATATCAATCTATAATACTTTTGTTTTACAGACTTCTAAATCAGGAATAAAATCACATAAACAGAAGAACTACAAAATAAGTTCGTAGACTGTAAGAATCATGTCTTACTCGTATTTGTACCTGCAGCGTAGCAGAATGCTGGCATATAATCACTCAAAAAAAAAATAGTCGAATTGAATTGACTATGTATTCATTAGAACTGCAAAAACACACCAAAAAGCAAAAAAAAAAAAAAAAAAAGACAAATACTTTCTTAGAATTTTAAATACTTCTGATAGGAACAGAAGATAAAAAAAAAAATTTGCACCAAATATCATTATTAAAATTAGATACTTACAAAACAATCCCTGAAACTAAAGTTTTGCTTAAAAAATTTAGCAGTTTCTTGGGCACCAAAAGATACAATTTTGTTCTGCCTGTCCCTTGACACAATGAAAGTTAACTTTGCTTAATTATCCTAAGAAAGACCAGCCTAGGGATTCACCAACTGCAATGTGATAAACTAACAGCATGCCAGACTGCCATGCAAAGATGAACAGCGGCTGAACATGACAAGAGCAGAAGAAGTGATATACATAGGTTTTATTCAGTGTAATGAATGTACTGTTTAACTGGAACTTAATATGACTCTCTGAATTTCTAATAAACCCATCTAAAGCCAAAGCTTTAATAATCGTAACACAGCAAATTTCTGAAGAAAAGTATAACAGGAGTAAAAGAAAAACTACAAAAGGAATTCCCTGATATACTTACGGATCCTCGGAGAAATAAAATTGGAACCCTAATTCCAAACTTTCCTCCCAAGATGGCCACAGCAGATAGCAGCTGAAATGCTTGCTGACCAAAGTCATGGAATGTATCTTCTGAGGAACAGCAATGACCAAGTCTAAATAAAAATAATAATAAATTAAGAAATCTTAGCCAAGGCAGGTACCTTTAAAAATAAAAAGATTTCATGTAACAATTAGCCAAGTAAAAAATATCTCAAATGTGCCAACTGCTTCAGAAGCTACAAATAAAGTTCATTACAGCCAAGAGTGTGGGTGTATTGAAAATATGAAAAATAAACTATAACATAACAGCTATAACTGTAGAGAAGAAGTTCGAGCAAGCAGTGTTGGACTATTTACAAGCAGAACAGTTCCATTTGATTGACTATGTAAAATATTCAACTTCTATGTTAGTTTTTGTTGGAAAAAAAGGCTTGTTGCAAAAAAAAAAAAGGTTTTTAACTTGAAAAAACAAACAAATCCTGGTTGCCAACTCCTTCTGCTGCTGCTCCTGGTGCTGCTTGTGTGCTCGTTCATGGCAGACCTGGCTTCTCTTTTGTGAAGCAGCAGCTAAAGACTCTCCTGAGCTAACCGTGGCCAAGGAAAAGCCCATGGAAGGCATCAAGACTGAGAATGACATTACTTTGAAGGTGTCAGAGCAGGATGGTTCTGGGGGCTAGTTTAACATTAGAAGGCATGCACTACTTAAGTCAATGAAAGCCTTCTGTGAAGGACAGGGCTTGTCAATAAAGCTGATCAGATTCTGACTTGATGGGCAGCCAACCAATGAAACAGACACACTTGCACATTTGGAAGTGGAGGATGAAGACACAATTGATGTGTTATGGCAGCAGACAGCAGGTGTCTACTAACAAGGGGACCTGCTGCTTTACTCCAGAACTCTCTGCTTACAGACCAAGAACACATTCTCAATTAGAAAAATGCCAATTTGCTTCCACCACGTGTCGACTACACAGTATGGTTTTCTCCATTTTTTCATTTTCTCATTCCTTATTCCTTTATTGTAGATAAAGTGACCAGTGTATGAGCAGATGCATATTGTTTGTTTGTTTGTTTAACTAAATGTCCTGTGGTTATGTTTTGATTGACATGAAATGGAAATGGGATAGGGAAAAGTATAAAAAGCGCTGGCTCTGTGAGAAGACTGCCTCTTTTCCCTAGTGGCATGCTCATTCAGCTCTTTATATTCCAGAGAGTTATTCTGCAATCACTGTTCTAAAAAAAGAACATAAAAATCCTTGTATACCTTATTCAATTGGAGAATTTTAATATTTTTCATTTATTATTATAGAACGAAGAACAATTTTATAACATTTTTTGTATCTAACTGTTACAAATTTTGTATCTAACTGTTGCCCTACTGTTATGTACGGCAATCTGTCTTTAAGTAGGTATAAATTACTCTAACTAAGGCCTAGATAGGTTTCCCTTTAAGCCAAGCGTCTTGTTTAAATAAACATCTTGTTGAAAATGAAAAAAAAAAATCCAAATCTCCTACACAATAAATTGTTAAACTCTAATGACCGTAAAATATGACACAAAGATTATAAACCTTTCATTCATGTACTTTTTTTTTTTTTTTTTTTTTTGATACAGGGTCTTGCTCTGTCACCCAAGCTGGGAGTACAGGGGCATGATCAAAGTTCACTGAAGCCTCTAATTCCTAGATTCAAGCAATTCTCCTGCCTCAGTCTCCTGAGTATCTAGGGCTACAGGCGCACACCATCAGGCTTGGCTAATTTTTAAAAAAGTTTTTTTATAGATGGGGTCTCACTATGTTGCCTAGGCTATTCTTCAACTCCTGGCGTGAAGCAGTCCTCCTGCCTTGGCCTCCCAAAGTGCTGGGATTACAGGCATGAACAACTGCACCTAGCCCATTTAAGTACATCTGGAAGTTAAATTTCTAAGTCATCCTTCCAGTAGATTTGAAATTATCATTAATACAAATGAGAATTCTTTAAGTAGGTTGATAAATTCATTTTTATTTAAGTTCATTTTTTGTTGAAAAAATTAAAATATGTATCATTCAACAAAAATTCAACTAAACATGATTTGAAAAGGGAGAGAAACAAAGACTTTTGGAATGTTCATCTATAAGAAGAAATTTTTACCTGGACCTGCAATTATCACAGCATTTTTCAGTTCCTATAATTTCCAAGGAGGCTTTTCGTAGTTGTTTGTCCTCAAAATGAGACAAGATGATTCTACCCAAGAGAAAATTTTAAATTAAATAAAAGAACAAAAACATATATGTTAAATTCATTTCTGAAAATAAGGAGGTAAAATCATCATTAATTCATTCACTTGGGACCTCATTATTTGACTTCAGTTTACTCAGGCACAAAGAAGGTTGCCTTAAAAATTCAGCACACATGTAACATCAACAAAACATTTCAAAATACTTCTAATTATTTAGCAAAACTTTTTTCTTAAAAGAGAAGCATCCATAAATCCATGTTATTAATTGATATAAAATAAATGATACATACTGTCGCCTACAACTACTGGAAAGAAGATATTTTTCCATCTTTTCCATCATCGTTAATTTGTATGATCGAAACTTTTCATCATGTAGCTCATTAAGGCGGTACCTATCAATTAAAAATATAACAGGAATATGTTAAATTATATTAGCACTTTTGTTACTTTTTATTTACTTAACTATAACTGTTTTTATTTTTCATAAACTAGAAAACCCACACCCCTATAAAAATAAAGTTTTTTTCACCCCAGAAAGTTCTCTCATATTCCTTCCCAGCTAATGCCCCACACAAGAGGCCAGTATTTTTCTGATTTTTTTAATGAAAATTGCTTCTGAAAAAAATTCTACCTATGTCCAAGTATCAATTCTTCAGCTGCCTTTGAAAAATTATTATAAACTGTAAAGTTTTCATTTTGGTTTATATGTCACAAACTTTTTGGCTTGTACCAAGCCTTCTATAATACGTCAGTTTTTACACTTTCCCAGTAAAAATGTTATTCTTTATTTTATTTCCTATGAGAAACTAAAAGCATTAATGTAAGAAATACTGAAAGAGGCTCACGACCCAAATACGACCCAAATATTAGCTTTTCAGTACTACTCAGCCGTCTAAAACTGTCTCTTGGTATTATGGGGTATTATGGAACACATATCAAAATTGAGTTCCCTTCTCAACTGTAACTGATTTTTTTGGTCACAATATTGAATTTATTTAAAATTGTTAAATAACATTAAAGAGGCTGGGCGCAGTGGCTCACGCCTGTAATCCTAGCACTCTGGGAGGCCGAGGCGGGTGGATTGCTCAAGGTCAGGAGTTCGAAACCAGCCTGAGCAAGAGCGAGACCCTGTCTCTACTAATAATAGAAAGAAATTAATTGGCCAA
>CAUYRT010080294.1:0-12510 GCA_963574885.1 Lepilemur ruficaudatus | reverse complement strand
AATGAGCCAGGCATGGTGGCGTGTGCCTGTAGTCCCAGCCATTCGGGAGGCTGAGGCAGAAGGATTGCTTGAGCCCAGGAGTTTGAGGTTGCTGTGAGCTAGGCTGACGCCACGGCACTCACTCTAGCCCAGGCAACAGAGTGAGACTCTGTCTCAAAAAAAAAAAAAAGAAAAAAAGAAAAAAAACCTGATAGCATTTTTCTTTGCTATCAACAATAAAATCTCAAGCGCCCTTTAGAGATAATTTATATCATCTACGTATTAAAACAAAAGGCCTCCCGCAGCCTTCTCATACATCTCTGCAGGGGCATCATCCTTGTAATCTGGGAAAATGGTGCAACTTCTAGGGCTTAAAGATCACCGTTTGAGTAAGAAAAGTATAAGCATGAAATGTAGAAGGCCTGGTCATTTATGTCTTCAGTTTTGAGCATTTGATTGAAAAATGAAAACACCCACAGTGAGTTTCTTTCAATTCAAGGATAGTGACTACCTGTGTTCTGCTAATCTTGTATTTCTTGCAAAGGAGGCATTCAATGAAGATCACTACTATTCTTCAACCTTCACTTAGGACAGAATCCTATTTTTCCCCCTCAGTGCCAATGTGTGAAATTCTAAATTATGTCATATTAGGGCTAAGGCTTCTAAGGTACTGGGGGTATATGTTCAAGAGCAGTATGTTTTCACATTGTAAACAAAAAATGTAATTGGTCAACATATATATCAAATATATAATATGATAATTGTACCTAAAGTAGATTTATTAGATGTTAATGGTAAAAGAGAAGAACAGTCCAAAATGATAAGCTCTTTCAGTTCAATTCAACTGAGCCCCTTCCATGGGCCAGATCTTTTGCTGAGTACTCAGGAAAACGCTATTTCTGCCCTTGATGAGCCCACCATCTAGAAAGGGAGACTTACCTGAACAAGCAATAACTGTTTTGCTGACCCGTGTGCTTTTAAACTAACTCACCCTGAGGCAGTAAGATTATAGAGGGTACCCTTTGTTTACCCTCTCCATCTTTCCTCTCCAACAGCCTTACTCTCTGTCTCAGCCCTTTCCTGACCTCCTTGACTGCTGAGTCTTAATCTCACACTCCTCACTGATTCTGTTCTTACAGCCTTGACCTCTGGCTGTGTTCCCTAACCACAACTGAAATTCACCCCTTGGATCATGTTTTCTTTTCCAAGACAATAGAAGAATCTAGCCCAGTATCCCTACCCTGACCTAGGGCTTTGTGGTTGGTGTTTCTGCTGGTTTCTCCCAGGACCCCGCAAACAAGAACCAGACAATACCCATCATACCCATGAACTGCTCCCTTTCTGAAATCTTAACTCTAATAGACCACTCTCTCTGACCTACCTACCTCTCTGCTTTCTTTTTTTTTCCCCTGGCCAAGCACAGACATTGGGTAAAAATGATTACCACCTAATACCACTGTAATGAGTTTAATAGTGGTCCCCAAAACAGACATGTCCAACCCCTAAGCCCTGGAAGCTCTGAATGTGACCTGATTTGGAAAAGGGGCCTTTGCAGATATAATTAAATTAAAGACCTTGAGATGAGATCATCCTGGATTTAAGGTGGATCCCAGATCCAGGGACAGGTGTCCTTATAAGAAATGCAGAGGGAGATTAGAGACACAGACACAGATGGAAGGCAGTGTGAAAACAGTGGCAAAGATAGGAACACTAAGCCAAGGAACACCAAGAATTGCTTGCAGCCACCAGAAGCTAGGAGAGAGGCATGGAGCGGATTCTCCCTTAGAATCTCCAGAAGAAACCAATCCTGCCAACGTCTTGATTTTGGCCTTCTGGCCTCCAAAATAGTGAGAGAATAAATTTCTGTTGTTTTAAGCTACC
Source organism: Lepilemur ruficaudatus (assembly GCA_963574885.1). Taxonomy (NCBI): domain Eukaryota; kingdom Metazoa; phylum Chordata; class Mammalia; order Primates; family Lepilemuridae; genus Lepilemur; species Lepilemur ruficaudatus. The sequence continues at coordinate 10,650 of CAUYRT010080294.1, read as the reverse complement.
CAATTTATGGTAACTTGCTTTGGCAGCCCTAGGAAATGATACAACCACTATAATTTAATTTGTTAAAAAGACATTTAAATATCAAGATGTAGAAAGGATATAATTTTAGAATATTTATAAAGGACCATCCTTCCCAAGAAATTGCTATATGTCACATTAAACTAAATGTAGTACTTAAACTGATGAAACTTTGTCATAGACTAGCTGTAGTCCAAGGAACCACAGCCTAAGCCCAACGTGGATATTTTTAACCATTTTCTTCCAATACTGTCAACTGTCTCTGCTGTCTTTCCAAAAGAGTCACCCAGCCAAAGCCCAATCCCAGACCAAAACAGTGGTCTCCTTCTGCTCTTAGACCCAGGCAGCTGGACTTAGGTAAAGAAAAAACGTGTTTACCAACTTAGCTCTGGGCTGGTATCTGGTCATAATTGTGATAAATTTGGCTCATCCTGTATCTGCTTCCTCTGCATTACAAACTTTACCATTCATCTCAAATGACTGCCTTCCACCCTCAGATCAGTAAATGTGACCTCACCTTTTACTTCACAGAGACCAACAGGTATAACCCTGCCACCCCCTTCCTTCCATCCTCTCACGAGCCTATAGACCCATATCCATTCTTGCTTCCTCACCTTTCTTTCTGAGGAAGCATGTCTTTCCTTCAGTTGAAAGCTAATTACAGGATCTGATCTCTGGATGGCACCCTCCTCAGCCTCCTAAAACACCAGCCCTAGCCATTCTTCTGTATATCCAAATGCCTCCTGGATGCCCCATAAACACTTCAAAATCGTCATCTCTAAGCTAATTCCTTTTCTAGTTAGGTGACAGGGCCAGAAGAAAGCATAGGCCAGACAGAAAGAAAGCATATGCAAAAGCCCAGAGAAGAGCATATGGCTCTTTGGGCACATTGGAAGTAGTGCAGGCTGGCGTAATGTTGAAGGCGGTAAAGGGTGGTGAGGGATAAAGCTACAGAGTAAGCATGAAGAGCCTTGTAAGCCACAAGAAGGAATGTGTACTTTATTCTCAAGCAATGGGGAACATTAAAAGAGTTTTGAGCACGGGAGTGGCATAATCATATTTGCATTTGAGAATCACCATAGATAGCAGAATGAATTGAAGGAGTGAACTTTGAAGACTTGGAAAACATTGTTGCAACAATGTAGGCAAAAGATGGAGAGTCCTGTATAGATTTGAGAAATGTTTAGGAGGTAGAAAAGACCACACTTGGTGAGTGATTAGGCAAACAGCACATCCCACTCTAAACAATGAGTCTCTTGAAAATGAAATTATATGCCATGGATCCTCACGCTAAAGAAAAAATAATAAAATAAAATAAAACAAAATATAAATAGAAAATGAGATTATAATCTTTCTGATGGAGAATCTTTCTCTTTATTGGTAGTATTTTCCTTCTTTGCTTCTCCAGGTGATTCATTCATTTCTAGGACCTCACTGGATAGATCAACTAGCCCCAAAAGCACTGCCTAAGTTAAGGCCCAAGGGTGTGAGTAGATTAATGACCCAGGCTGATCAGTCAATTGCTCATTGTAGTGGATACTTTTAATACTTATGGCCAATTCAGTGATGTCCCCCTTCTCAATTTTTACATGCCCTTGTCCCTGTCCATAGTTGATGTGACCCAGGCTGAGCTGATTAGAGTTTCTTTTACAAATATTTGGAAATAGTACCCCAAACATGGACTGGTCTCTTGCAGAGATTTGAACCTATAACCTAGAATCAATCTCTGGAGTTAGCTGTGGCCATTGTCCACCCTGAGGGTTGAGGTGCAAAGGAAGCCAGTCTTCAGAAAGCCAAAGAAGGATGAAGGAAATGCTCTGAAAGGAGCAGGGATAAGGAATGGAAAGAATACAAGCAGTAATCAATTTCCTGAGTCTAAAGCTTCCTAAGGCCCAGCTTTGTACCTGTGCTAAGGTGAGGCCCACACCTAACATTTGCAGGGCTGGGGCCCACAGAACATGGGGGACGGGAGAGGCAAAGAACTGACCCCTTTCTCTTCCCACCCCCAACTCTGTCCTGCACTGTGAGAGTGTGAGGGGAATCCTTTTGTACATGTCCAATCTCCTTCCATCCATCTCTGTCTTAGTCCATTTTGTATTGATATAACAGAATACCTGAGGCTGGGTAATTTATAAAGAAAAGAGGTTTATTTTGACTCATGATTCTATTGGCTGGAAGGTCCAAGATTGGGCAGCTATATCTGGTGAGGGCCTTATACTGCTTCTGCTCATAATGCAAAGTGGAAGGGGATCATGTGCAAAGAGATCACATGGTGGGAGGGAAAGTGAGAGAGAGAAACCAAGGAAGACAGACTCTTTTTAACAAACTATTCTAGCAGAAACTAATCCATTCCCATGAAAGCAAGAACTCACCCCAGCAGGAACGCATTAATCTATTTATGAGGGATCTGCCCCCATGACCCAAATACCTCCCACTAGGCCCTACTTCCCAACATTGCCACATTGGGTATCACATTTCAACATGAATTTTGATGACAACAAGCTACATACAAACCATAGCAATCCCCTTACAAACAGCTGTCCCTTGGCTACACCTAGGTGCTGATAATAACAACGCTGTCCTTCTCTGGGAAGATTGCTTGAGCTCAGGAGTTCAAGACCAGCCTGAGCAGGAGTGAGACCCCATCTCTCTTAAAAATAGAAAAATTAGCTTGCTGTCATGGCATGTGCCTGTAGTCCCAGCTACTTGGGAAGCTAAGGCAGGAGGATCGCTTGAGCCCAGGAGTTGGAGGTTGCTGTGAGCTAGGCTGATGCCACAGCACTCTAGCCCTGGCGACAGAGTGAGACTCTGTCTCAGAAAAAAAAAGAAAAAGAAATGGAACCCCTTCCTCACTAACACCCCCATAAAAAATTAAATAATTATATATTTTTTAAAATTATATAATTTTTAAAAAATATTAAAAAAACAACAACAATGTTGTCCTTAAGAGAACAGATCCTAAGAGAAGGCCCATGCAGTTCCTGGAAACAGGCTAGAGGTCATTTGGGCAGGGAATTCCAAGATTCAGGATACTGAGCATGGTCTAGAACGGGGAGGAAAGATAAGAGGAATTTTATCTGGGTGGATAAATGCCCTTGGCCCCATGGATTTCTCATCCTATGGGGAGAGGTGGGCTTAAAGAAGAGCCAAAGAGGGGTCCTCTAGGCATGAGACCCTGGGAAGGGGTCTCTCTCAGGTCTACTGGGAGCCGCTTATATAAATTCCTTGTTTGTTTAAGCAGGCTCCAACCAGATTCTTTTATTTGCAACCCAAGAATCCTAAGGCCTCTGTCTTTATCCTCTGAACCACTATTCAGTTTTCTCTCCTTGTTCCCCAAGGAGCCTGGAGTAGTAGCTGGGAGAGGGCTTCCTCATTAACCCTAATGCCTACCAGGTAGGCCAGAATCAGGGATGCAGCTTTTTTTGTGGGTTCTGCCATCAGTGGTAAATTATTTTGGTCAATCATTTTGACTTTCCTCTCCTATTTTCAGTGTTATACCTTTAATTGGTGATTTTGAGCTTAATAGGCAGCCCCAAATTCAAAAAATAGCACTTTGTTTCATTCTTGCATCTTCTGGCAACATTCTCAACATCATACAAAGTTTATCCGTCCTACCTGCCATCTAATTTAGAAATCCTCCAAAATGAGAAGGATGTTCAGGTGCTAGACAGCCAAAAATATCAAATGTTCTCTACAACCCCATCAATCAGGTCTTAAAGCTACCTCCCTTGGAGAAGGCTCTGGTCTTCTCCCTTAGGAAGCCTTAAATATTTCCTCTAGGGTGAACTCACCTCCCCCCACACTTGGCTTGGGTCCTGCCCATCACTCCTCCTCTACCCCAACTCTACACTCACAGATGGGGTAGTAATGATTTGCGGTGGGCCACACAGTCAAATGCCACTATGAGCATGGTATCCAAGACAGGAGCTTCCTGCTAGACCTGCCTCAGAGCCTGACTCTCAATAGCCTATGAGCATACCCAGTGAAGAGAAAGCATCAGAATCCTCAGAGACCTATAGTGGCCTTTACCAGAAGCAACCAGCCTAGTACTGGGAAACACATGGGCAAGTGTAGGATAGTCTAGCACCTGACACACCTGTTCTTTCAAAACTTACCTATGATTTCGCACTTTTGAGACAGGAACTCTGGTTTTTTAATAGTGTTGTATCTTACTATAAAACTTGTGCTAACAAAAGCAATGGACTATCTCTCTTCATTTTTCTAACATAGTACATAATCCCAATGCCCTCAAAATTGACAACAGTCCGAGTCAGCAATTACTAGGGCAAGCAAGCCTGAACGAAGTAGCTCACCAAAATTACCAAGGCGTTGAACTCCCAGAAGGGTTTGAGGGAGTGAGGGAATTGACTTCCTTCTGATTTTTAAGCTGACTTCTGAACTGGTGCCCTGGATCTGTCCTGATAATGCCAAATTAGAACACTAAAGGATTTTGCAATCCTGGAGGAGTTTATCGTAAATATTATGAATGTTTCTAATTTGCCATAACTGATGGAGTGGAACCAGTTGTTAATAATGGACATCTTCTCATGGCCTGCGCTTACCCACTGTGTGATATTACATGTCCTCACCTTTTACTGAGATCAAGCAAAATTACTGAAGTGGTAATGGGACAACTTCAGGCCCAAGTCTCCCATATGGTCCAGTATCACTGTTATATTAGCGTGATTTTTCAGTTGCAAGTGACAGAAAACTAGCTTAAGCGAAATAAAGGGGTGGTCTCACTTCAGAAACAGCTGAGGAGAGGTGCTCAAACTATGTTAGCAAGAACCAGACTCATTCTCAGTTCTCCTTCCATCTAATTTTCCCCCAAATGGTCACAGTGATCCCATTGAGCAACTTTAGGTTTATATTCCACCCAGTTAGCAACTCAATCCAGCAGAGCACAAGTTTCCCCATATAATGGCAGAAAAATTCTGGGGCTTGAATCTTATTGGCCTAGCTTGGGTCACATGCTCACCCATGAACCAATCACTGAGGCCAGTTAGGTGGAATGTTCTAATTGGTCAGATCTAGGGCATGTGGCCACTCCTAGAAGCAGAGTGTGAGGGCCAGCTACACCCAAGCTACACATACTGAGAATTGGGAGGGGCGCTTTCTCAAAGAAAATCTGAGCAGACAAAAAACATGTTCACTACTCTTAACGAGCCATTGTTCGTGCTCCTCCAAGATTTTGATGATATACATATGAATAAATATATAATGAATATATAAATATGGATATATAAATGAATAAATGAACACTTCCAGATAAATTAAAATGACAAATCACTTTCTCCAGCGACCTTTGGGTAGTAACATGGGTTCCTGAAACCCCCAACCGTGCATATTGGTAGACCTATACAAGATAAAATTTACTGCCTGTTAATGTCCTCTGCAGTTATAGGAATTTTATTATATAATGCCTGCTTTGACATTCAGTGCTGGAAGCAACTGGCTCCATAGGAAATGGCTAAGCTATCCTGTATGTGGAACACAGTGTGCTGGACTATTTTGGAATGTCTACTGAGAGCCAGGAAATTCACACATATCCAGATCTTACCTGATTTTTTTCTTCACTATCACAAAGGGGAATCTATGGGCTATGGAACCCAGAGATAATGCAGTCAATTGGCAGATCTTTAAGGTGATTTCAAAAATCATCCATCTCAGATAATACAGACTTCCTGCATCATTTTCTAAAGGTTTCCAAGCTTAAGCTTATGCTGCATAACCTAAGCCAGTTATACTAAGTCAGATCCCATTCTTGGAGAGAGAAAACTGATTTGGTTCTTCCATGATACCTTCTCTTTCTTCTGTATTTTGAATTTTTGGGAATCCCTCAAATTAAAGCTTCAAGTTATAGGACCCAGAGGGGAAGCAGAGAGAATAGGAATTTTTGGCTCTTTGCTCCCCTGATTTTCCTGTGGCTTCCATGCCTGGATGAGGATGAAACATCCAGATCCTCTGTCCCTGCATGCTTTGGGTAAACACTTTAATGAGTCTGGACTTGATCTCCACCAATGTACCTACTTCTGAACACTGCCAGGGTCCAACATATAGCACCAGATATTTCACTTCTTCTCTTATCTCCACAAGTCCTGTAGGAAACTCAAGACTCACAATTAGTGCTAAAACCACATCTGACCCATTCTATTTTTATAATGGGAGGTGGCTTGGCTGCTTGCTACTTGTGAATTTGGCATCAAGCACATCTTAGGAGTTGGTGCTTTTATGGCTGTCCCTCTCCCTAGCATTCTCCCTCTGCAAGAAAAAGATGGGATCTTTGTCTGTCTGGGGCCTTCTCTTTGTGAGAGTTAAAGACAGCTAAAGCTCTGGGCCCATCCATATACTCTCTTTCCCTGATGCTCTTCACTTTAGGAATGCTATATCTGGGATTTCTTCTTAGCCAGGAGCCTCCTCATCCCCAACTTTCTCCACTATTCTACCTTTTAAGGGCTCAGAAGTGTCCACGCTCATACCTCTTTCCCCAAAATGATAGGGCCACCATTAGGGTTTTCAACTGTCTCATGAAGTCCTCATGTATAGTAGTCACTGGAGTCCTTGCTAGATTTCTATAATTACCTCAGCTGATTTTTCCTTCACTCTATTACTCTATCTGCCTTCTCTCCTCCTTTTCTCACATTAATTTCAAAAATCAGAAGAATCTGGAAGACCACTCTGGGTTTAGCAGCTGGAATTTTCCTCGAAGTTTTACCCTGGAACAGCCCTAGTCCTTGCCTGTTATACAGGGGACGTGATTCATACTGTTTGGATCTCTGGCTTCTGTTTCTTCTGCCTTTTATAAGAGTTTCTCTAGCCCCAATTCAGGCATCTTTTCTCTCACTCTCTGTTAGAGCAGAGGAAAAAAATCTCTGAACAACCCTCCCCACCACCAGCTTTGTCAGAGCATTCAACACTCAACCAGCTAACACTGGGGCTTGAAGACTCCCCTTGCCAGACTAAGATGTTCCGCCATCACTTCTCCACATCTGGTATCCACTACTCACAGCATCTCAGTAGAGTACCCCAGCCAAGAGCACTGGGTCCCCATGCTAGGTGTGACCTTCCCCCTAAATACCCTCACCTTTCAGATCCTAATAAGTCTCTGGATTAACTGAATAATCTTTCCTTTCACCTTGTAACCAGAACCAGTAACCAGCCCACTGATTCTAGTGGCAATTGTGGCTGTTTTCATAGAGAACACCTAACCATATTCAATATGGCAACTCTGTTCCCTGGTATCTCCCTTGGACTGTAGGCTAGTTAACATCTTTAGCAAACTTAAGACTGTATTTTCTCCCCTCCCAAAGACCTTGCGGGGCTCTCTTTGTCTTCTCAGGGACCTAATAGAAGTTTGTACAGTCTTTTCAATTTCAGGAATTTTTTCCCAGAGTTTTTTTGAATCCCATAATGTATAGAGGTTTCTGGAAGTCTACATCTACTTTTATGTACAAATTTTCCAGTGTTATCTCGGCTACTGTCATAAACATTGATTAGCTTTATTTCTGGGTAATGATGATTCCATGGTACAGATATAAACTTCAATAAGATTCATAATAATCCCAAGTAGAACTCCCAAAATACAACCCATATGTCCTCAGCCTCATTTGCCTGTAACTACCAAATGAAGTTATACTACTTAATAAGTTGTTTGCCCAAGTTATTCTAGCACGAGCACCCACTTTCCTATTTGTAACCCTACTGCAAAGCGTTCTATTATATAGTGTTCTCTAGCTATTTCTAAGAGTTTCTCCAGGGCTTCTTTACTCAAGAAGAAGTTCTCCAGTGGCTGGTTATTTTGCCACTGTACTACTTGTTCAGCTTCTGTGGCAGATGACTCCCAGGAGCTTGCAACAGTCTCTTCAACAGTGACCACAAGCAGCAACCTCCTCTGGCTTTTAGTAAGGACAGTGCTTTCTGTCCTGGCTGCTTCCACCTCTGCTGGTGGGGCTGGAATCTGTCCCCTTGAGGCTGGTGTGACTTATAACTTCTGTCCTGATGCTACCTGACTTATTCTTCTTCTCCTTCCCATTGTGTTAGTTTCCCAAAATCGGGTTATACACACTTTCCTTGTCATCTTGTTAGAATTGGATGTGGAAGTTGAGGAGGAAGGGAAAATAAGGGATGTCTGCTTTCCCCTCCAACTCCCTCCTCACAGACAATGTACCATCAGTACTTCACAATTATTGTGGCACGTGTCTGTCTTTCCCTCTAGACCACAAACTCCGTTTTCCACAGTGCATGACTTATATTAGGCTCCTAGTCAGTGCTCATTGACTGAGTAGAATACTATGATAGCTGGACATACAAAGTACTGTGAGGCCAGAGAGAAAGTTATCTGTCAGGATCAGATAACTCTCCCTGAAAAGGATGCAAAAAGCAGTGCTTGGGACTTGGTGTTTTTGTTTTTGTTTTTGTTTTTTGAGACAGAATCTCACTCTGTTGCCCAGGCTAGAGTGCCTTGGCGTCAACCTAGCTCACAGCAACCTCAAACTCCTGGACCCAAGCGATCCTCCTGCCTCAGCCTCCCGAGTAGCTGGGACTTGGCATGAGCCACCATGCCTGGCTAATTGTTTCTATATATTTTTAGTTGTCCAATTAATTTCTTTCTATTTTTTGTAGAGATGGGGTCTCGCTCTTGCTTAGGCTGGTTTTGAACTCCTGACCTTGAGCGATCCTCCTGCCTCGGCTTCCCAGAGTGCTTGAGCCACTGCGCCCAGCCCAAAAAAGAGTATATTTTGAAATAAAATTTTTAAAAGGGTACATCTTACTTATGTAAATTTTAAAAAGTAAATTTTAAAATGTGAAACTATAGGCCAAGTGTGGTGGCTCACACTTACAATCTAAGCACTTTGAGAGGCTGAGGCAAGAGGATCACTTGAAGCCAGGAATATGAGACCAGCCTGGGCAACATAGCAAGACCCTATCTCTACAATAAATTTAAAAAATTACTCAGGCTTGGTGGCACACACCTATAGTCCCAGCTACTGGGATGGCTGAGGCAGAAGGAGATCCAGGTTGCAATGAGCTATGATCACACCACATATGTTCCAGCCTGGGTGACAGAACGAGACCCTATCTTTAAAAAATAAATAAATAAATAAAATGGGAAACTATAGATGCCTACACTAAGTTACTATGAGCTGTGCTGACACACATTTCTATAAACGTGCATGTTCTTTCTGTTTTTTCTTATAGCAGATACTGAATAACAAGAATTTATCACTGCCTAGTTTTGATACAAAAATTTCCTGTTTAAAAAAAAAATCATATGCGACATTTCTGACCATGACAAATCTCATTCAGTCTCCTGGACACAGAGACAGTTCTCCAGAGAAGACATCTGTGGCAAAGTAGCTAATACCCCGTGCACTTGTCATCAGATCAGTAACGGGGTCTGACTGGATCTTTCTGAGCCGTGACTGCCCCTGGACTGAATGGGGCATTTATCACACTGTCGCAGACAAGCCAGCTGACCATCATGCACACAGGCCCAAGAGCCTGTCAATTAGCTCCTGTCCATTAGCCCTTGTCCAAACACACAAACACTCTGGCCCTCGTACTACAGTCACATTATCAGTCCCCTCCAGACCCTGCAAGCGTGACCAGGCATGAGCTCGCTGTCTCCTATCATCCCTCATCTCCACTTGAACAAACTGTCAGTTAATTAGCTAATGTGGGTAAAAATGCTTGAAGCTGAAAAATGCTCAGCTGGGCTATTATGATAATTGGCTCCTGGGCCACCTCCCTCCAATTCCCTGCACCCCAAAGTCTGCCCACAGGACTCCTTCTATCTGTCAATAGCAAAACTACACAGGAAGTGACTGAGTGGCCACCCATGTTCAAGGCTGGAGCCCCTCAATCCTCCTGATGTTGCTGCTATGGATTCAGCCAACTAGAATCATAAATCTCGAAGCCCGGGGTCTGAATTGGCATTCTTCTTCTAAAGGAACTGGTAGCTTGGCAGATCCAGGGTTCCCCAAATTATCAGACTTTGGATGATCTTTGGTTCCTTCAGCTGGTTGGACCATTTACAAAGTCTAAACAGCCTTTTGAAATGACTATGTGGAAATCATAGCCTCATTTGCTTTAAACATGACACTGCTGGGGCCAAAACTCTATTCTCCATCGCTCAAATCAAACTGCTCTAGCAGCCATGAGAAATCTCTGTTCAGAAAGTTGATCACTGAAGGTCAGGGTGATTGCTAAAGTGCCCAAAGCTGTTGACGTCTCCAACAGTTATCAAATGCCAAAACAGGAAGGTGCCCAGGGCAGACACATGTTACTCCTGTCTATCTCCCCTTTCTGAAAGGTACTTTTGTGCAGTGGGGCTGAAAATAGTTGACCTCAATCACCCAACGCCCAACTTCAGAAGAGTTAACAGCACAGTTTCCTTGTGGTGCTATTTGGGCAATTCCTGTGTGTTCCTTAATGATCCTTAAGGAGCAGTTAGAGCATCCTCTGTTTCTCCCTGCATTTCTTTTCTTTCTCTTTTTTTTTTTTTTGAGACAGAGTCTCACTCTGTTGCCCAGGCTAGAGTGCCGTGGTGTCAGACTAGCTCACAGCAACCTCAGACTCCTGGGCTCAAGTGATCCTCCTGCCTCAGCCTCCCGAGTAGCTGGGACTATAGGC
>CAUYRT010080293.1:0-47420 GCA_963574885.1 Lepilemur ruficaudatus | reverse complement strand
TCCCAGCAAAAATTGGGTTCCTTAGGCAGGGGTCATCGCAAAGGATAAGAAAATAATGGAATAGAGAAATAAAATAAATGAAAGAATACACAGAGATGAAGGTATAGTTTTATAGATTTATAAAGAAAGAAGTGGCAGTACGCAGGGTCCCCACAATATTCACATCAATTGTGAGGCCCAGAATAAAGTTGCACATGGTTATTTATAGGTACAGATATCGGTTGCCAGGTGTAACAGATTCACATAATAACAGGTAGTTCGTTTTAGGTTAAAAGTCTTCCAAAAGGCTTCTACAGATCCCTCAATTAACTCTATCTACCTGAACAAACGGTTATAAAATCTTTTAAAGTCAAACTTCTAAGTTCTAAGATAAAGCTATCACTTAACAGAAGGGTTAAACAGAGATATAGTGGCTCCATATTTCTTTATCTATTTATTGTGGATGGAGACAGGTAGTCAGGAGTCAAGCAGGAACTGTCCCTTGGGCTAACTGCTTTTAGCCGCAGGTGTCTGTCTCTCGGCTGGGCACTCTTTCATCAGCTCTCATCCCATGGCTCCATGCTAACCTGCTTTGTCCTTCAAAGCAGGCAAAAACCACAGGTTTGAGACTGCAGTGTCACCATGGAAAGCAGCTGTCACTGACCTGTGAGATGCCCTCCTGAGGCGAGGCAGCTGTTCATATGCAAACTAACATGTTCACGTACTCCTTGAGGGCAAAGCCCTGCAAAACTCCTCAAATCATTTCTGTCTCTAATATTATAGGAGGCATCTCCATAAATCGATATTACTATGGAGCAACAGACCTCTTGCTATATTCATCAAGAACAGCAAAGAAAGGACCCAAATAAGCTCAATCAGAAATGAAAAAGGTGACATTATAAATGATACTTCAGAAATGCAAAACTTCATCCATGAATACTACATAAATCTCTATGCACATAAACTAGGGGATATAGAGGAGATGGAAACACACAACCTCCCAAGACTCAGGCAGGAAGAAATAGAACTCCTGAACAGACCAATAATGAATGGTGAGATCTAATAAAAAAATAATAAAAATAGAAAAGTAATAAAAAACCTCGCAAGAAAAAGAAAGCCCTGGACCAGATGGATTCATGGCAAAATTCTATTAAACCTACAAACAAGACCTGCTACCCATAATACTTAAATTATTCCCTAATATTGAGAAGAAAGGAACCCTCCAAAACTCATTCTATGATGCCAATATCACCTTGATACCAAAGCCAGGAAAGGACACAACAAGAAAAGAAAACCACAGACCAATATTCCTTAAGAATATAGATGCAAAAATTCTCAATAAAATACTAGCAAATTGAATTCAACAGCACATCAAGAATATAATCCACCAGGATCAAGTGGGCTTCATCCTAAGGATGCAACAATTGTTCAGCATACAAAAATCAAAAAATGTGATTTACCACATAAACAAAAGCAAAAACAAAGACCATATGATCATCTGAATAGATGCAGAAAAAGCTTTCGATAAAATCCAGCACCCTTTCATGATAAAAACCTTCAACAAACTAAGCATAGAAAGAATCTATCTCAGAATTATCAAAGCCATATATGACAAACCAATAACCAACATCATACTGAATGGGGAAAAGTTGAAAGCATGCCCTGTATGAACTGGAACAAGACAAGGATGTCCACTGTCACCACTTCTATTCAACATAGTGCTGGAAGTCCTAGCCAGGGCAATAAAACAAGAGAAGAATATTAAGGGTATACAAATCTGGGAAGAAGTGGTCAAACTATCGCTCTTTGCTGACGGTATGATCCTGTATCTAGAAAACCCCATAGATTCCACTAAGAGTCTCCTAGAATTGATAAATAAATTCAGCAAAGTCTCAGGATACAAAATCAATGTACATAAATCAGTAGCATTTCTATATGATAATAACAGTCAAGCTGAGAGTCAAATCAAAGACTCAATATCATTCACAATAGCCACAAAGAAGATAAAATACCTAGGAGGTAAAAAATCTCTACAAGGAGAAGTATGAAACTCTGAGTAAAGAAATCACAGAGAATACAAACAAATGGAAAGACATATCATGCTCATGGACATTGTCATCAACATTGTTAAAATGTCCATACTACCCAAAGTGATTTACAGATTCAATGCAATCTCCATCAAATTACTAAAGTCATAAACCATCCTAATGAGTAACATGAAAACTATTTGGGTGACAGGCATACCTATAGCCAGGACTCAAACATTACAAAAATGATCCAAAAATAACCTGAAACATTTGTACCCCCTTAATATTTTGAAATAAAAATATAAAAAATTCTAATCATAACCTGAAAAAAAAGAAAATGGCATCACCATATTCCACATTAACTTGTCTCCTTCAGTATGTGAAGCCCCTTCAAAACAGATAGTCAAATCAAAGATTATCCATATAAAATTCAGATTAGCTAAAAATTAAAACAATAGATACAAATGGAAAAAATTCTCTCCTTCTGTACTGGCAAATACTATTCTCAAATTACACAAAATATATTTTTGAAGATTTTTCAAAAGATATTAAAGAAAATTATTGCTATGCTTTGATGTGTCCCCTCTAAAATTCATGTGTTGAAAACTTAGTTCCCAACGCAACAGTGCTGGAAGATAGGGCCTAATAGGAGGTGTTCAGATCATGAGGGTTTCACCCTCACAAATGAATTGATGCCATTATAAAAAAACCTTACAGGAGTGTGTTCACTGTCTTCTGCTCTTCTGTTATGTGAGGACACGGAGTTCATCCCTCTCTTGCCCTTCCACCTTCCTCTATGGGAGGATGTAGTGAGAAGGTCTATGCCAGATGTCAGTGCTTTAATCTTGGATTTCCCAGCTTCCAAAACTGTGTGGGAATAAATTTTTGTTCTTTATAAAAAAGAAAAAAGAAAGTGATAGAGTCAGGATATAAGCCCTGGCTCTTATAAGCCAGCAGGAATACAGAAAAACAAAAAACATATAAACCCTGGCTCATCGTGACTCCAAAGCCCCACACTTTTGAACCACACTGATATACTACTGTACACTTGCTGCTTTCAAAGAACCATATCTTGCATTATCAAGAGGTTTGACAGGGAAAATCAAGTCCCTTTCCCTTACTACATGTCTCTATCCTAACTTAGCCTTTCAACACCCAAGGAGGAAATATGCATTAAATTCAAAGCCAAGCTTCTAAAGGGTTAATTTCACTTTGAAAGGTAATGGTTAGCTACCCCCCCCCATCTGGTACTATATCAGAGGTAGATTCCTTTGTTTGAAGGATTCGTGGTTTTTCAGCAATCCTTCAGAACATGTCAATGTCCAGAGAAAGAATAACAGTTGTTAATTTATGAGGTATCAGTGTAAATAACTTCTAAAATAAACAGCTTAAGCAAACAGGACTCCAGAAATTGTGATAGGTGCCCCGTTATACAGAATTTCAGAAGGTCCCGAGAAGAAAGGTAGGCAGCAAACTTCACCTGCCTCAAAGTCTTGCAGAAAGCTTGTCCTGACTACAGTCAGTTGAGGATATCATGATTGATATTTATGACAACTTACTTTTTTAAAAGTCTAAATTCAGTCAAATAACCAATTATTTCTATTCACATGGTGCCCAGTGAATCTAATTTTCCTCCTTTTAATAACTAGTTGGTGTGTCAAAGAAAGAGTCTAAGATGACCCCAAGTTAGGCTGCTTTGTTTTTCCATTCAGGATAGTCTAGTTTATCCCAAATTTCCCACCTCAGAAATAGTCTTTCTAAGATAAAGTCATCACTCATGCTGTCTCTCCTGCCAGAAACACATTCTCTCCTCTTATTCACCAATTCATATCTTCCTCAGAACACTATTTAGAACTCAGCACCTTTTGGAAGCCTTCCTTGATATATTCCAGTGGACTTGAATCACCTCAACCAAGTAGCCCTCCAGGAACTCATGTGTATACTCCATACACAGCTGTACCTGTTGGGCAAAACATTGAGAGGAAGACTTGCATTTCACATATTTTTTATCTGCCCTCTCACCCTTTCCAGGTTGTTGGCTTAACAGTACAGATGCATTTGTTTCTTTTCTTGATAATACTTCACATGCTCTGTCCACAGTGGGTACAATTTCAGTACGTGTGATTCAGCCTAATTACATTGAAGCTGGGTACACTTGCACTTTCAACCCTCAATACCCAAAACTATGGCTTAATTTTTGAAAATTTTTGAATTAAAGTTTCAAAACCAGCTAATGCAGCACTCTGCTTCTGGAATGTGCCAAGGTTTTTTCCACCATAAGGCCTATGCACATTCTGTTCCCTTTGCCTAAAATGCTTGCCGCATGTGCCCATATACACATACACTTCCCAGTACTCTCTTTGTTTAGTCAATGTTCAATTATCCTTCAGGGCTCAGCTCAATCACTACTTCCTCACTGAAGCATTTTCTGATCTCCCTAAGTCAAATTTCCTCATCAGAGGCTCTTATAATACCATGTATTCTCCCTTCTACATTTGAATGGATGAATAGATCCTGTATCCCTCTCATGACAAGTGTCAAGTGTTAGTCCTTCAGAGGACTAACCAACAGACCTGGGCAGTCTTAGTTAGAACTTCCTAAACTCCTGTGACCCCACACAAAATCATGGTAAAGCTGGACTACAACAGCTATGAAAATAATGCAAACCTCAGAGAAAGAGGGCAGATTTGAAAGAGAATTCTCCCTAGAGAAAGGAATCCAGCTACCTCCAACATGGCCTCAACATGAACAACAATGGTGGACTCTGGGGAGAGTAAACTGAGGAATACTATAGTGAGGCAAGCAGCCAATAGATCTGTATCCCCCTGCTGAGTGTACTTCCTCCTAGAAAACACACACACACACACACACACACACAGAGTTTACTCAAAGTAAGAGGTTTTGTACAATGCTTTGGGATTCACAGAGTGAAAACTCCGGAGACTGGCAAACTTCAACCTCTGCTATCATTGGGAGGAAGACTGCAGACTTCATTGCACCCACTTCACAGACTGGAATATAAGGCTTAGGTGATAGCCGTAGGAATTCTCTCAGAAGCAGAGAGGTAGAGGCAAGGATCCAGATCAAGTCTCTTTACTCCCAATCCATTGTTCTGCCCTCTACTGGTTTTCTCATTCCCCCCCCAAAACCATTTTCCTCTTACTTGTAAGCCCTAAAGAGGGGGCTCCCAGATAAATTTGTAGTAGACTCACCTTAGCTTCTCCTCTAGCCCCCTCCAACCAAAATCTCCTGCTCTCACATGGCAGAGTAGACAGGAGCCAGCTCTGGGGCAGGCCCACTGTTGAGCAACTTCATCTTTCCCAGCTTATTCCCCATCTACTCTAGACAAAACATCAGAAGTCTCACTGTGTTTCTTCAGCTTCCTGTCAGATCATCTCCTCATTCGAATAGCAGGGATATTTCTATTAGGTACATGCACCCTGGGACCAGGGAAAGACTTGTTTTTCCAAATGAAAGGAATAAATGCATAGTTTGCCATTACCCTAAAGCACTAGGTAAGAAGAAAGCTGACAGAGTGGGCAGCTTCAGAGTGAAGAGCTGGCTAACAAGGCTACAATAAACCTTACTGAAGTCAGAACCAGGTATTACCAGGCTAGGAGGCAACACCAAAGTACGCCTATTGCTACCCTAAGCGTATTATAGACCACTAAATAGCATCTAAGCCCCAGGTTCCTGCCATACAGGAAACTAAAGAGAAACAGAAGAAATATATCTTTTATCCAACCCCCTCCCCATAATCCTACCTGTTATCTACCTGGGGAAACAGAGAGGTTGTATCACTGGCATTACAAAAAGAAAAAGATAGTCTTTTAAGAAGCGGTCTTATCCACTTATCCAGTAGACCTATCTACTTGGAGAGCCACTGTCAGTACTGAGATACTCTACAGAAAGCTTGAACATTGGTCTGCTGGCCTACAGAGGGAACCTTACAGGGAAGGGTGCAAAAGTAGGGAGCAGTGGCAATGCACTGCCACCCTCTGCCTCCAGTCACTTTTTAGTGAAGTCCCATCGCCCATCACCAATCCCTAAATCCTATTCTTTGAAGTACTGTTGATCCTTATATTCATCTGACAAATATGTATTGAATACCCACTACGTGCTAGGCATTTTGAATACACAATCCCATTTGATTTTCATAGCAGCCATGATTATTTCCATTTACAGCTGAAGGAACTGAGTTTCAGAAAGGTAAATGACTTGGCCAACCTGCAAGTGTCAGAGTTGAAATTTGACTGTCAGGCCTAATTCAAAGATCATGATCATCCATTTCAACCATGCCAGGATAATGAAGCCAAGGATACAAATTACTATGGTCCAAGTTTTTCAGGAATGTACAATGTCTTTAACCAATCACTTCACCTTTCTGGACCTCAGTTTCCTTTTGTTAAGTGAAAAGAATTTTATTGAAGAGATTTCTAAAAACTCCTTCCAATTGAAATTTTTCCATTGTACTATGAATGTAATAAGTGCTTTAAGAGATTTATAAGTAAAATACTATAGGAACATCTAGGGAAAGAGGAAGTATTTGCA
Organism: Lepilemur ruficaudatus; assembly: GCA_963574885.1. Taxonomy (NCBI): domain Eukaryota; kingdom Metazoa; phylum Chordata; class Mammalia; order Primates; family Lepilemuridae; genus Lepilemur; species Lepilemur ruficaudatus. Next base: position 40,863 of record CAUYRT010080293.1, on the reverse strand, counting down.
GCTGGGAGAATTCAGACTCACATAAGACTTTATAGAGGAGACATTTCAACTTGGCTTTAATAGTGGGAAGTGGGCATTCCAGGCATAGGAGTGGTTGGTGTGGGCAAAATTAGATGAGTGAGAAAGCAGATGACATGCTTCAGAGGCAGCATAACATTCAGAGTTGTTTCAAAAAAGGAGCTATAGTTGGCAAAATAAGCTGAATCTACATCAGGAGAGGCCATGAAATCTGTCATCTTTCCCACAAGCGATGGGGAACAACGGAAGGCCAGGGAATGATATGCTAGAGCAACGTTTCTCAACCTTGGCATATTGACATTTTTGGTCAGAAAATTCTTTGTTGTGTATATATGGAGGGATTGTCCTGTATATTGTAGCACCCTGGCCTCTACCCACTAAATGTCCACAGCAACTTATTCCTCCTCCCTACCAAGTTGTGAAAACCAAAAATGTCAGCAGACATTGCCAAATGTCCCTAGGTGGTGGGGAGAGGTTGTTTCCCATTGAGAACTACTACGTTAGAGGTATGGTTTGAAAAGATTAACCTGAAAGCTCTGTATAAAAGGTATTGGAGGCACATGGAAGATATCAGCAGAGATAGTTAACCAGAGACCAGGAATGCTGCTACACATCCAACAATACATGAAAACCCTACAACAAAAACGATCTGGCCAAAAATGTCAACATTGTTGAGGTTGAGCAATCCTCACCCAGACAAACACCAGATATTTATACTTTAAATTCCCTTCAAAATGAATCTTGATGACTGAAAGATTAGCCCAACAGAATGGAATTTCCTCCCTTATGAATAGTCATGCATGGTTCCTTCTTGACTTGGGAAGCAGATTGAGACCAAGGCATGGCCAGCCTTGAGCATTCTGGTATGTTACCCCTGGAAAGCTGGGGGAGGTCAAGGAGAGAGATCTCACAAGGTATTGAGGTGGAAGCACTGATCTGGGAATCAGGAGACTGGAGTCATTGAAGAAATCTTTTCACCCCACTGGATCTCAGCTCTCTCATTCTTAAGATAGGGGAAAATAATTAAGTACCTGCCTAAAGACAGGGCACTAGGACCAGGTGAGTTCTGGAAGTCCCTTGAGAAACAGCCAGGCTCACTGCAGCCCTGCCTTCAGATTGAATGCACTGACTCTGAGCCTCCAAGCTAGAATTGTTCAAAAGCCTGTGTCTTCACAAAATATTGCAAGGAGCTGATATCACACCTAGAAATTTTCTCCATATCCATATATGGGTGACTGTGAAGAGAAAGATTGGGTGGTAGGATGGAGAGAGAAAAGAGGTTCTAACTGCAAATTAGCTTTATGCAAAGCTTCTGGATGAGCCCCGAGATAAGCCTGGCTTTTTTGTGTGCTCTTCTATATCATCTCTAACACCCTATCTGTGAGTCACTCTATCCCAGTGTTGAATTTGCTGTGACAGAATCTCTCATAAAAGTTATTAAATCATCACTCAGCAGTGGGCCTGACATTTAAATCAAGAAACGTTGCTTTTATTCCAAGTTGCAAATCAAATTGGTTTAGAGTTTGATTCTGTTTCCTTTGATTCAGCATTAAGTTATGTTTTACAGCTCTAGTGTTTAGAGAAAAATTGTCACTGGCTGCCACTTAAACCTACTGCCTTCCCTACAGCCCTAGTCCTATGCCTTTCAGGGACATGGTATTTGGCCAGCTGACAATGGGTAATGATGAGCTACTGGGAAGAGTTAGCCCCAAACCAATGTTTGTGGTGGGGCCTAACATTGGTGTGGGCATCAAAGTTAGAAATCAGAGTAGGACAGAATCTTAGAGAAAGGCTTCCCCTTTCAGGGGACATGTTCAGAATGCTAGCTTAGAAGGCGAGAATGCTGGAGAACTAATCCAAAGAAAGGAGTCCTCCTTGGAGGGAGAAGGAAATAATGTTGAAAAAAAAAACATAAAAAGACAGTGAGGTAAGTCTTTCCTTTGAGTTTCTTGAGTCTTCTCTTTCAGAGAATCATCTAATGGAATTCCCAGCCCCTAAAAGATTGGAGAAAAAGTCAGGGATGCAGGGATATAGCAAGCATATAATAACAACTAACACTTCCAAAACTGACTAGCGCTAGATGAAATGTAATGGAACTTTCAAATAGATGAAGATTTGATTTGACACAAGTGGGCTGGGCGTGGTTACTAATGCTTATAATCCTAGCACTCTGGGAGGCTGAGGCAGGAGGACTTCTTGAGCTCAGAAGTTTAAGACCACCCTGAGCAAGAGCATCTCTACCAAAAATAGAAAAAATTAGCTGGACATGGTGGTGTGTGCCTGTAGTCCGAGCTACTCGGGAGGCTGAGGCAGGAGGATTCCTTGAGCCCAGGAGTTTGAGGTTGCTGTGAGCTAGGCTGATGCCACAACACTCTAGCCCAGGTGACAGAGTGAGACTCTGTCTCAAAAAAAAAAAAGTATATATATATAATTTGACACAAGTGTTGCCAAAAGTCAAGTTCTGAGAGCTGTTACTCTAGAACAAAAACATGCTTGTGACCCACGATCAGTGGTAAAGTAAAAAAAAGCCCTGGCTATTGGTGTGGTAGGGGAGAGGCTGATGGGGGTAGTGGTGGAATAAGAATTATGAAGTAGTTTGGAGCTTCTGGGTGGGGCAGGAAGGGATAAAGCTGTTTGGAGAATGTGAATAGTTCAGGGATATAGAGAAGGGGCTGTATTCCTCTACAAAGATGAGATCCAAATTCTAGGAATTTCTGGAGTTAGAAAATTGGGCGGTGTTTCAGGTATGGTGCAAAGAGAACAATATTGACATGTTTTTCATCTAATATACTCCAACAACAAGGAAATTTGACAACACACTGCTCTGGCCTTAGATAGGCATAATAAGGGAAGGAGTGACCACAAAGGATGAAAGAGGACCTACAATGGGAACCTGCACGTCATCCCTGTGTATCTGTCCTATCCCAGTGCAGAAGGACAGGACAGATTTGCAGGGAAATCTGTTTGGAGGCCTTCACAGCCTTCACAACTTTTTCCATATCAAGCCAGTTTGCCTATACTGGCCCTGAGGACAACACCCTCAGCTACAGAGAGACATTTAGCAATTCTTTAGAATTTGATAGGGAGTGATGTAAAGGAGTAGAGAGAGATCAGAGAAGAGAAAGAGACTAAATGAGGATCAGTGGGGTAGATGGAAGATTAAAACACTAGAGATCATGGCACATGGGAACTAAGGGGTGTGTGTGGGGGGGGGAGTTCAACTCTTTACCAGACCTCTTCTTAGTGAGGGTATTAATTTTTCCAAAGTTGACCCAGCTCAGGAAAGCCATCTGTTCTTTCCATCACTGTGGCACCATCCAACTCAATAAAATTAGGCAACAACCATCTCTTGAACTGCTGTAAGGTGTGCGTGGTGGGGTAAAAGAAAAGGAGGGTTGCTATTTGCTGACTCAGCATATCTTTGCCATGGGGATCTTAATTTTGTGTTGGCAGGAGCAGCAGGGTTTTGAAAGGAGCTGGTGGTCCCATCTGTTCAGAGAGGTACTGTTGACTATAGGGTCTCCATAGGTAGCATAAAAACATTTTTAATGCAGCCAAACTAAATGAGCAGAGAACTTTCCCTGCTAGGTTCAGCAAACACATATGAATAATCTTCAAAGATGAAGCAAAGCTACGAATTCAAGAGCAATTTCCAAACACCCTACCACCCCCACCATGCCCCCCAGTAAAAAGACAGCCAAAGCGATGAGAAAAGCTCTCTTCTCACTCTCTAAGCTGGGTGTGAGTGTCAACAGCAGCCCAGATTGGAGGGCCAGAACCTACTGAAGGTTCTAGAAGCCTGCCAGGCTCCCTTGCCAGAGAAGAAGAAAAGAAAAACCTCTGAAAACTTCAGTTGTTTAGGTAAACATGTCATTGCTAGTAGCCACTGATTTGACCCAATCAGGTCTGCGAGGCAGGTAGAACATTCTGGGTTTTCAACTTCATAGTCCAACCCAGTGTTCTAAAGGGTAAAGGAAGACCAGGGCACTTGCTAGAAAGTCTAGGGTAGTATTCAATGAAGTGGCAAGTCCTCATGATGATAGAAATGTCCCGATTTGGCTGATTTTTTCCTTGTCTCTCACACATTTCTGCCAAGCCATTGAGTCCTTCTGTTGAAATCTTCCTCATCACTATTGAGTGCTAGCTTCTGACATTTCCTCATGTTTTTCCAACCTCTATTGCTTAGCTACTTTGCTCATCTTTTTCTTCAATGGGGGGAACCATGTCTCAGGCCAAGTTAAATTGTGCTTCTGGGTCTTTCTACATATTTACCCTCACCTGCCTCTGAAGAAACTTCTGTATCACTTTGTGTTGCCTTTTGTACAGCCCATCAGCTACTCTTAGAGCAGCTTCTTAGAAGAGCTTTGGGCACTCTCCCCAAGGAGAGAAGTCAAAACCCAGCTAACCAAATATTGGACCTCTCTGATTCAGCATGCACTCTCTAGGACACTTGACCTCTAAGAAATTGGCACCTCTCCTGTAATATCTGCTCAATAGCCTTGTGCTTGCTTCCACTTGAACTTTCTCAGCTGACTAAGTCAGTAACTGGAATAGTAATACATAATATTGGTCAAACGCTTCCACATGCCAGGCACTGTAGTAAGCTCTTCAAACAAGTATTCCCAGATAGGTGAAATCAACAAACCAGATGAGTGAAAGGGACACAGAGGCAGAAGTAGGACAAATAAACAAACTATTAGTGTGATAAGTGCTACAATGTAGAATGCTACAAGGATATGGATGAGGGGCATCAAATCCAGTTGAAAAGAAGCAGGATGTTTTTAAGTAAGAGTAAGAAGTAAGCTAGGTAAGGAAGGTGGAAGGGTATTTCTAGCAAAGGTAGTAACACATGCAAAGTTTCAAAGGTGTGAAGGAACACGGTATTTTCAGGGTGGCTGGGCAAGACAAGATAGAGTGATAATGGAAGTGATGTCCAGAGTTCCTGTAGGCTTTGCTAAAGAGTCTGGACTTTATCTTGAAGGCAATGGAGAACCATTGCTCAATAAGGAGAATGACATCAGATTTGCATCTTAGAAATGTCACTTTGATCACACAATGGGAGACAGATCAAGGGCACGGTGTGCAGTGTCTTTGGGAAATAGAGGGAAAGTCAGGGGCTGTTTTCAGTAATCTAGATGAGAACTTATATTAAGGAAAAAAAGATTCTAGATTTCTCACTGTGTGCCTTAACATCACAACAGTGTTTACTCCTTCTGACAATACCACACATTTGGGATTGATATCATTATGGCTATATTTGTCAGACATATCATGTCTCTTCAAATAAACTATAAGCTCCTTGAAGACTATTTCCTTGCATTTTTTGCACTGCCTTATTCAGCATTTTGCATACAGTAAATGTCCAGAATATGTTTGTTGAATGACTGTGATCCATTTTTGACATAATCCTCAAATGCTCAAGAATGCTAGAAAGCCAGACCCAGCAAGCTGACCTACCTCAGGATTCAGAAGCAAGTGCTCCCTCATATTAGCCTCACACCAGCAATGCCAGCTTTGAGCATTTGGCTATTTCCGTCTATGCTCCATCAGCCAATAGATGTACTCCACAGAGACCTTTCCAGGGTCCAAGGTCCCGGGGTAATAACAGATGCCACACATAATACTATTCAATATGAGTATAACACTTTACAACTTATAAAGTATTTTTTTCATCCATTATCAGATTTCTTCTTCTTTCATTTGTTTTATTCATTCATCAAGTCCTAGCCAGAGGCAGAAATATTATTGTAAGGGAAGGAATTGAGCAGCTAGATGAAGGCTCTGACTAAGGTCCCCACTTAGTTAGAGAGTACAGAGACTAGGTCCAAGCCTGTGTGTGCTTGGGACGTCAGTGTGGCACAGAGAGAAGAGTCTGGGACCAGAGTTACAGGAAACTGTGTTTGAAGTCATGTAATTGTGTCTTGCCACAAACTGAACCTCTGGGGAAAGTCATTTAATCTTTCTGAGTTTCAGCTCCCTCCATGAGTAAAATGGAGGTGACACCACCTACCTCACAGAGCAGCTGTGAGGATCAAATGAGACAACACATATGAGACACTTAGCACAGTGCCAAGAATAATGAATACTTACTTCTCAGCTCCTCTTTCTCTCAGCTAAACACTCTGTCAGCAGGTCCATTAGTTCCCCCAAAATGTCTGGGAGAGCTTTAAAATACAGATTCCTAGGCTATCCTCCAGAACTACAAGATTAGTACATCTGGGGAGAGGGCCCAGATGATTTTGATGTGCAGCCCCGCAAGGAACCCCCTGTGCAGCCCCGCAGGGAACCCCCTGACCCGGAACATATCATTAGCCCACCCAGATCTAGATTTTAGAGGAAAAGCAAAGGAAATCAACTCTTATCAAGAACCTACACTGTGCTTGATGCAGTACTAGGTATTTTCACTTGAAAGATACATTTGTCTTTTTCATAGTTACTCACAATTCACTGGTGGGGCTTGGTGACAATGGTTTGAAAAAGTCATATGACAGAGAACACAGATATAACATGTATTTTCACTCTTGTACCTCTAGCCTGGCCAGGGAATTGATACTAGGTTTGGAACAACTGTCTTTGGTTTTCCTCCTGGCTCCTGCCTTTGAAACCCATTTCATTTTATTAAAAAACTTTCTGGGTTGTCTAACCTATACGAATAACAATAATAATAATATCAGTTATTGTTCACATTGATTGAGTGCAGGCCCTGCACAAAATGACATCATTTCATGGGGATGTGCCCTGTGAGATGGGTGCTATGTATTAGCATCCCCTTTCTGCTTTTAAACAACGGCTTAGAATACAGTATTATTCTACAGTAGACAGGGAAGGGCAAATGATAATGGTAAAAGAGGAAAAGGAAGCCGATGCCAAGGTCTATAAAAGGAATTCCAGTGGAAGAGATGGAAGCAAGGAAATTAAGGGTGATTCACTCTAAGGACCAGAGGCAAAACTGAGAAAGCACAGAACAGAATGAATTCACCTGACTTTACTGCCATCGTGTGGTCATCTGCTGTACAGACGACCAGATCACAATTCACATTCACTTTTTTCAGTCATTGACTCCTAGGCCCTCTGCAAGACACAGGGAAATAAAGCCAAGTAAAGCAGAAGACCTGCCCTTGAGGCCTTTGTAACAGCCTTTTCTCCCTCTGGAGTCACAGAGCTAGAAGTCACCTTAGTGATCAACTAATTCAGGGGTGAGCTCCCCTTTCTCAAGTGAGCTATTTCAGGAAAGGCAGACATATTTATAAGCACCATAATTATTTTTTTCTATTCAAAATGAAAATAGCTTAGCACCCCATGGGATACATAGAGTCTCATTACTTTAATCATCTCACTATTTTGAATACAAGATGATCAGTGAGAAAATCTAATGGTAGAGTAGCGTTGTAGTTTTTTATGCCTTACACCTGTAGGGCATTGTTTTCATAAAGCACATTTAAGTGCACTTTGCCATTTTACGGCCAAAACAATTCCTGAAAGTAGGTAAGATCATCTTTACTTTAGTCATGGGAAAATGGTTTAAAGACGTGAAATGACTTTTCTGCAGTCACACAGTCAGATAGCAACAGAGCCATCCTACAATTTGTTCATTCCATTCAATGCAACACTTAGAGATCTTCCAGAATGTGCCAGGCACTAGGGATGTACAGGTGAATTAAGTGGCTTTCTGACTCACTGATTTCCTTCTGCCTCCTCCAGCTTAACCCAGCTTCTCCTCTGAATGAAGACTCCTCTCTTCATGGGTTAGATAAGCAACTAAAAAACCTTAAGCAACGCTTGAGCCATGATTTTTCAAGGACTGGCTGCCAGGGCATTCCAGCTGATGCTGGAATGGTAGATGATTTGCTTTGGACAATCTTCTTGGCCAATCCCTGGCCTCTGCTTCCATGGATTAGTGATACTAAAAAGCTTCTCTCCTCTGTAAGGGGTGCCTTAAGTAGATTGGTCTATTTTTTATTGTATATATTTAAGGTATACAACATGATGTGTTGATGTACATATAATGAAATGATTAATACAGTCAAGCAATTTAAAATATCCATCTCCTAACAGTCATTTTGTTTGTGTGTGTGTGTATGTGTGTGTGTGTAAGAGCACCTGAAATCTACTCTTCTGCTTTTTAAGAACAAAATAAACATGAAATCGGATCAAAGGCCTCACCATAAAGGTAGGTGTGTCACAACAGTCAGTATCTGGGGCCCCTGGTTACTCATCCGTCTAGTCCAATGTTCTCTATGTAAAAACAGGGAAAGAAAGACTTAGAGTAAGAAAGTGACATGCCCAAGCATGCTTAGGAAAATTAAAACCTAGATGTCCTAATATCCTTGCCAGGGCTGTTTCAACCATGCTTTGATGCCCCTCTGTGGGCATGGGATTGTATTAAGCTGCCTCGTTGTGCTCTGGGGAACACAAGAAAACAAATTGTCCATAAAGAAGGAAACCAACAGAAAGGAAAGGTAACAGGAAATGCCTGAAAACTGAACCCACAAAGGTCAAACCCCAAGTCACCATAAAAGGCTTTGAACTGGCAAGAATGAGAGGAAATGATAGGAGAGCAAAGGAAATGAGCCTCCAGGAGAGGAAACACAGGGAGCACACACCACACAGGCCTGTGGGTAGCATCTACTGTAGGCCTTTGCCAAGGTGGGGGTGGAGGTCTCTCCCAGAAGCCAAGCCTGGGGCATCCCCTCCAAAGAGACTCTTGGGAACTGGGCTGCTACTAATAGCAAGTTACATTTAATGCAGCCTATTGTGCTTTGTATGTATCTATTATTTCACTTAATCTTTTCAGTAACCCTATGGAGGGAAATACTATTAATACTACCAATCCTCGTGAATGGAGTCAGAGAGAGGTTAAATATCATGACCGGGTTTGCACAACTCATAAGTGGCAAGGCTCATATTTGAACCCAGGTGTTTCTACCATTAATCTGTGCTTTTATCCTTTATGCTCCTTGCTATAATAGATCCTTTTCCTGAAAACTAAAGTACTGGGAACATTTTCATTTCAACAATTGGTATCAATATAATGATGATGATGATGATATCAGACAGCAACTATTGACTGGTTACTATATACTAAACACTGTACAAAGCGTATTACATTCATGATCTCATTCAATCCTCACAACAACTCCATGAGGTAGCAACAATCTCACAAATGCTGAATAATTTGCCCAAGGTCACAGAGCTAAGGATATAGATTTGCTAAAGCCTTACAACTAGATAGTCTATGGCCAGCCCTCCTCCCATGGGTTTTTTTCCTGTTCCCTGGCTCCCATTGCTTTTGGTGCCAATTAGAGGCTTGGTAAAGAATATCTAGGAAGTGGAGTCAAATGCATTAGTTTAGCATTGGACTTACCAAGGATTCATTTGTTTGGGATGAAGTCCACAAAAATCTTCACTTGATGGCTAGAGTCCAATTAACAATCAGCAAAGCACCTTTCTCAGCTTAACTCTTTCATTTATTTAATAAAATTAAGGTGTGAGAAAGGCATTGCACTTGACAGGTCTGTTGCTGGGGGGCTTTGCCTGACTTTCCCCTTCTTATTGAATGGTTGATTCATTCAACAAAAAGATGTCGCCATTGAGCAGCATCTACAATGCACACAGGAGTCAGGAAACTAATCCCAGGTCACTAGTTGTGGGGCTGTGAGAAAGTCACCTGCCCTTATTGGGCCTCAGTATCTATAAATGAGCTCACTGATTGATCTGCAAGGTCCATCCTATTGTAGGTTTCAGTGAAAGCTGGATTTTAATGTATGTTGATTTTCCGTTTTAAATATTTCATTGTTAGTTTCTTCTTTAAGTGAACAAAAGCAGTCAATTTCCTAAACTGCTCAAATGAAGACTGTTGGGTGAGAGTTGGGTAAGTGATTTTCCAGGTGGGTAGAGCAGGTACAAGGGGAGTACTGGGACTGCAGGGGACCTGGAAGATGGACTGAAAGACATGAAAGGAGACCCTACAAACATGAGAGGCAGTGGAAGGAAAGAGGTCAGACTTTTGAGGGGCTAGGGATTTGGGATTCTTTTTGCAATTATATGTTTTTGTCTTTAGGGCTGTGTCTTCCCCAAACCCACATAATATCTTTCTTTCAAGAAGAAAGACTGAGATAAGGAATACATAAGAACTAGACAGCCCAGGAGATCAGAGAGGAGCCCCAGGTATACTGTATATGATCTAAGAACTTGTGGGACACAAAAACTTTTCTATACCTTTCTTTTATGGTTGAGTTTAGCAAGACAATTTAGGTGCCTTTATTAGTGCACATCAAATCTAGAAACACTTTAAAATTTCCCATATATATCCATTCCACTGGGGACCTCTTTCAGAATCCCATCACATCCAGCCACTGCCTTATTTATTTTTACTCTGATTATATTACAAGATTGATAGGAGACTGAGGCTGAGGGTGGCGGTGAGGAGACAGGACGCAATATTGGGTACTTTCCATGATGTATCAGACATTTGTTTCTGAAAACAATAGAGCTAAATCGTATCTTAAAGAAAAAACTTCTCAAATGACTCAAGACATACCCTCACCAATGGAGAGGGGAAGAAGTCGTTGTAGCACACACAGGACAGTGAATTAAGAGATAGGCTCCATTCACTTTTCTGTGTGACCTTACACAAATCACTTTAGCTCTCCATTTCAGGATTTCCTCTTTATAAAAATGGCACATTGCCATCAGCTATGCATGAGTTTTTTGAGGTTCATATTCCATCATATTCATGAGAACATGTTGCAAATGTGATCCATTGATGGATGGTACAGACCTTACCTTAGAATTAAGTGCTATTGATAACACAGTGGTTTTCTAAGCTTGCTTAAAAACAGCTATGTCCCATTAGAAGTATTTAACTTTTCTAAGTTCTCAATGGGGCCTATTTGGGTGTTCCTTGTCTATAGGCCATTTGGTATGAAGGAATTCCCTAGTAGTTTGTGGATTTAAGAGGATTTTTAAAAATACAGCGAAGTTGAAATATGTGTACTAAGAAATCGGTTGAAATCTCTGTTCAGGGCTCTTACTTACATTTCTTTATAACCGAAGAAAAATTCCTCCTCATTGCACATTCACTTTCTCAAGGACCTTGCTGTTCTGCATCAATCATCACTCTACTACAGGATCATTCTCATCCACGTTTAAGCATTTGGCCATCTTAGTAAAAACCTTTCTTCATCCTACATTCTCATCCAGCTACTGTTTAGTTTCTCTGCTCTCCTTATAGCAAAACTTTTTGAAAGAATTACCAATACACACTGCCTTCCTCATTTCTCATATCACAATACGTCTGAGATCTATAACTCCAAAATTGCTCTTCTAGGTCACCTTTGTCTGGCTAACTCTAATGGTCACTTCTCTATCCTCATCTAGTAACTTGCAACAGCATTAAACACAGTTGATTGCACCCTTTTCTTTGACATACTCTCTTTCTCTTGGCTTCTGTGACTCCCACATTCTTGATTTTCTTTTTATGTCTCTCTGGCTACTCTTTCTGAGTCTCCTTAGGAGACTCCTCTATGGAGTAGCATAGCAGCTAAGAGCACAGACAATCAAGTCATGCTGTCTATGGTAGCCACTAGTCACATTGTGGCTATTACATTTAAATTAATAAAATATGTATTTATTTAATACAATTAAAAGCAATAATTCAAACAAATGATAATAATAATGGCTATCACCAAGTGAATATTTTCTATGTATCAGGCACTGTTCCAAGTGTTTTACATGTATCGTGTCATTTAATCTTCACAGCAACCTAATGAAGTAGGAGCTGTTATTAACTTCATCTTATGATAAGGAAGATTAGTTTACAGAGAGGTGAATTGACTTCCCTATGATGAGTTCAGCTAGGGAGAATGAGTTGAGAGAGAAGAGAAGAGAACCCAGTACAAGTCATGGAAAATTTAATTGAAGTGTTGACGATCCCCAAAACCCAGGAGGCTGTGGAACATCAGGCAAACTCACACTATTACTTAGAGAATAACTTAGTACTGCTTCTTTAAAGGAAATTTAATTCATCAGTAAATGAATTTAAATTTGAATATTTAAAATGCAAATAACTGTTAACCCAATCATTCTAATCCTAGGACTTTGTCTTACAGATATACTAGTATACTAAGACATTACATAAGGTTGTTCACTGAAATATGTTTTGGAAAAGCCAAAAACTGGAAGCAATTAAATGTACATAAATAGACGAGTGGTTAATTATTATATGATTCAGTCATTCAACAAATGTTCAGTGCCTACTACTTGATACTGTTTAAGCAGGCCCTGGGGAGACAGCAATGAGCAACACGGACAAAAATCCTGCCCTCATGGAGCACATGATATCCTACAATGGAAAACACGGCATGCCTAAAATGTAAGAGGAAGATCTATAAACATTGATAGCTCTCCAAGAGATATGAGCAAGTGAAAAACTCAAGGTGCAGAACAGTATAGGTAGCTAGCTAGTTAGATAGATAGATAATATGATCTCAGTTAGAAATACATACTTTATACTTATTTAAAATTCTGTAGAATATCAAAGGAACTTAATGGTCCCTTTGGGGAATGGGATTGAGGTCAGGAAAAAAGTTGAATTTACATTTTAAACCTTTATGTTTGTATTGATTTATTTTGTCACATACATGGATTATTTTTTATTAAAAGTAACAATCTTAAATATATATATATGATTTGACATTTTTCTGGTTATCCATTGCTTTATGACAAACTACCCCAGAGCATAGCAGCTTAAAACAACAACCATTTGATTATATATCATGGTTCTGTGGTTACAATTTGGTCAGGGCTCAGTTAGGCAATTCTCCTACTCTAAATGGCATTAACTGCAGTCATTAGGTGGTATTCATATGGATGGTATGGAGGGTTCAGGATAGCCTCACTCTCATGTCTGGTGTCTTAGCAGCAATGGCTGAAAGGCTGGACTCAGGTGAGCCTCTCCCTGTCTCCAGGTATCTCTAAGACTTTCTATGTGGTCTCTCTAGTATAGCTAGCTTACTAGCTGGTGTTACTCGTCTTAACATCAGACTCTTTATATGATGGCTCAGAGTTCCAAGAAGCTAAGATGGAAACTGCAAGTTCTTATAGAGGCTAGGCCTAGAACAAGCGTGATGTCACTTCTGTCATACTCTATTTAGCTTCCATAAAGAAGCTAATTAGAGTACTAAGTCTAATGCTCTAATTATATTTTATTAGATTAGATTAAAGCAGCTATAGGTCAGCACAGACTTGGGAAATAGGAATTAGAAATAGACTCAGCTTCTCTATGGGAAGAGTGTCAAAGAATATGTGCCTATCTTTAATCCAATACAGACATCAAGATTGGTGCCTTAATACAAGTTTTATCTTTGATAATTCAATTTAAGGCTAAAAAATGAAAACCTAGGGAAAGAGGATTTGAAGACATGAGGGTGACCCCTTCATACTGCAGTCTCCAGCAGGCCTGTCAGAGTAAGAAATCTTTTTTACTTATTCTGACAGATTGATAATGCCTATGTCTATTCTCATTCTTACCCCTTTCATCTCTCTCAAGCAAGTCAGGGTAAAAAGCTTATTTCTCTGGTAGGGACCATGCCTTTTCCTTTTTTTTTTTTTCCTCTGTGCATCTCTCTTTCTACATTACAAAACGTATAGTAGAGTATAGAGCCTTCAGCAGAGTCAAGGTAAATTCTATCAATTGATAGTTTACCCCCTGTGCTATCTTCTAAAGAAGGCCACCATTTAGTTTCAGTGAAACATTGTACTAGGTACTTTGTTATACTTTTTATTATTTCATCTTAACACCAACAATGGAACAGATATTATTATTACACATATTTTACAGAGAAGGAAACTGAGACACAAACATAAAGTAGCTTTACCTCATATAAGTGCTTAGGTAGCAAAGCCTGGATATCAACTGAGAGCTTTGACTCTAAAGCCTATGGTCTTTCAGTACACCATGCTGTTACCCAAGGAAAAGGGAACAAAAGTCTGCACACTGGACACCCAGGATACTTTTCTTCTATTTCATTCATCCATCCACATGATACCTAAGGTATGCCAAGGATGTTTCCACACTGCCAGAATCTCAAGAGTACTAAAGAAAGGTCTGAGGAGAAAGACCATATTTCTTGCCTTGGCATTCCCGAGTTTTGCCGATCCCAAATGTGGCATTCCCAACACATCATAAAATATTCTTTTTAATTTTATTAAGTGTTTTGTTTTTGCTCCTGGCACCTCCACTTTTCAAAGGAACAACTGTTAATCTGTTTGGACAGATCTTGTATGTTTGGAAAACTGACCAGGAAAGGATCAAGGATGGCACAGGTTTTTACCATTAACCAGAAAGGTGCTAACATGGAGGCATGAAAATAGAGAATATAGACAGGAAATGTAGGCCTCAGAGGGATGATAGGCACTTATGCAGTTGAAAGAACTGAAAAATAGTTCAGAAACGGGACCTCTGGGGCTTGACTCAAGCAGGATTCAGCAATCCCTTTATTCCTTAAGGATTCATAGAACAACACAGTATCCAATGCACTGAGGAGAAGAGAGCTAGAGCCCTCAGGAGACATAAGGTTCAGGAAAGAAGCATAACTGAAAGAGAATGTAATGGAAAAGGAATGATACCAAAAAAAAAAATGAGTAAAAGAAGAAAGAGAAGAATAATGATCCTGTAGAAAAGATAATTGAAGGTCATCAACTTAGAACAGAGGCAGCCACACACAGAACTGCCCATTTGTGAACTAGGTCCATAGGGATGGTGATTAGGGCAGAAAACAAAGTTGGAAAACTCCACGCAAATCACATATCCAATTTTTTACTTTGGTATTTTACATGAATCAAAGTAGAATCATAGCAACTTACTCTATGAAGCCAATACTACCCTAATACCAAAATCCAACAAACACATCACAAGGAGAGAAATTTACAGACCAATATCCTTAACAAATATAGATGCAAAAACCCTCAACAAAATACTGGCAAACTGAATCCAGCAACAAATAAAATGGATTATACACCAGGGATGTGATTTATCCCAGAAATGCAAGGTTAGTTTAACATACGAAAATTGATCAATGAAATGTACTATGTTAAAAGAAAAAAGGATAAAAATTACATGATCATCTCAGTAGATGTAGAAAAAGCATTTGACAAAATCCAATACCCTTTCTTGATGAATATATTCAATAAACTAGGAATAGAAGGGAATTTCTTCAACCTTATAAAGGTCATCCATCTATGCAAAAAAAAAAACCATAGTTAAATCAGTACTTAATGGTGAAAAACTGGTATTTTACCACTAAATTCAGGGATAAAATAAGCATTTTCAATCTCACTGGTTCTATTCAACATTGTCCTGGAAGTTCTTGCCAGGGAAATTAGGCAAGGAAAAGAAGCAAAAGGCATTCAGTTTGGAAAAAAAGAAGTAAAACTACCTCTATTCTCAGATAATATGACCTTGTATATAGAAAAATTCTAAGGAATTCACTTAAAAAATCATTAGAATTAATAAAGGAGTTCAGCAAGGTTGCAGGATACAAGGTACACATACAAAAATCATTTGTACAGATGCTCCTTGACTTATAATGGAGTTACATCCTGATAAACCCATCATAATTTGAAAATATCATAAGTCACAAATGCATTTAATACATGCAACCTACCAAACATCATAGCTTAGCCTAGATTATGTTAAAGGTGCTCAGAGCACTTACATTAGCCTACAGTTGGACAAAACCATCTGGCAACACAGTACACTATAGAGTATGGGTTGTTTATCCCGATGATTATGTGGCTGACTGGGAACTGTGGCTCGCTGCTGCTGCGCAGCATCATGAGGGCATATAGTACTGCAAATCTCTAGCCCAGGAAAAGATCAAAATTCAAAATTTGAAGTACAGTTTCTACTGAATGGGTGTCACTTTTGCACCATAGTAAAGTCAAAAAATCTTAAGTCAAACCATTGTAAGTCAGGGACCATCTGTATTTATACACACTATCAATAAGCAATCTGAAAATTAAATTGTTAAAAACACAGAAAACAATTTTTGTGTTAATTAACCTGATTTAATCATTCTACAATGTGTACAGGTGGAATAACTTCACATTGTACACTGTTAATGTATAAAATTATTATTTTTCAGTTAAAAATAAAATGAAAAATTTAAAAAACAATAAAATACTTAGAAATAAATTTAACCAAATAAGTGAAAACTACAAAACATCATTGAAAGGAATTAAAGCTGACCAAACTAAGTGGAAAATTATCTCGTGTTCATGGATTGAAAGCCTTAATATTATTAATATTAATAGCAATACTTCTCAAACTAATCTACAGTTTCAACACAATCCTTATCAAAATATCAGCTGGCTTTTGTGTAAAAATTGACAAGCTAAACCTAAAATCCACACGGAAAAGCAAGGAACTCAAAATAGCCAAAAAGTCTTTAAAAAGGAGGACTCACATGATTTCAGAACTTACTACAAAGCTATGATAATCAAGACACTTTGATACAAGCAAAAGGATACACTTATATATCAGTGGAATAGAATTAAAAGTTCCTTACATTTATGGGCAATTGATTTTCAAAAAGGGTGCCAAGACCATTCAATGGGGGAAATAACAGACTTTTCAATAAATGGTGCTAGAACAACTGGATATTCACATACAAAAAAATAAATGTGGACCTCTACCTCACACCATACACAAAGTTAACTCAAAATGGAACAAAGACCTAAATATAAGAGCTAAAACTATAAAACTCTTAGAAGAAAACATAGGGGTAAATCTTTATGATCTTGGATTTGTCAGTGTAGTTTTAGATATGGCACCTAAAGCATAAGAAAAAAATAAAAAATAGATAAATTGGATTTCATCAAAATTAAATACTTTTATACTTTAAAGGATGTTATCAATAAAGTGAAAGGACAAGCCACAGAATGGGAGAAAATATTTGCAAATTATTTATTTGAAAGGGGTCTTGTATCCAGAATACATAAAGAACTCTTACAACTCAGCAAAAAAAGGCAGATATCCCAGTTAAAAATAGGCAAAGTATTTGAATACATATTTCTCCAAAGAAGATATAGAAATGACATTTGCATGATCTTAAGAATTTTTTCTGTGTGTACAAATTTAGCTGCTATTAACAGAAAAGAGAACTTTCTGTGAGTAGTTATGTATGTTGATCAGATATAATTTTTCTGAGATCTTCAATTAATCCCACTTTAAAAGTGACCAAAACATGTGTTTTTTGAATTACCTTTGAATAAAAGTTTGTATATTATATGTTTACAAAAAAGAAATGGCCAAGAAGTACATGAAAAGATGCTCAACATCATCAGTTATCAGGGAAATGCAAGTCAAAACCACAATGAGATAGCACTTTATATCCCTTGGGATGGTTATAATAAAAAATGCAAAATAAGTATTAGTGAAGATGCTGGGAAATTGAAGCCCTTGTACATTGCTGGTGGGAATGTAAAGTGGTACAATCACTTGGGAAAATAGCCTAACAGTTCCTCAAATGGCTTAAATAGAAAGTTACTATTTGACCCAGCAATTTCTCTCTTAGATATATACCCAAAAGAAATAAAAATACATGTCGACAAAAATGTGTACACAAACATTCATAGCAACCTTATTATTATTGACCAAAAAGTAGAAACAACTCAAGTATTCACCAACTGATAAATGGATAAATAAAATGTGTTGTATCTATACCACAGAATATTATTTAACCATGAAAAGAAATAAAGTACTGTCTAATGCTACAACATGGATGAATCTTGAAAACTTTCTCCTAAGTGAAAAATCCAGACACACAAAAAATACATGTATTATATGAGTTCACTTATATAAAATGTCAAGAATAAGCAAATCCAAACTGACAGTGGTTAACCAGGGCCTGGGAGCAGAGGGAGATGGGCACTGACTACTAATGGGTAAGGGGTTTCTTTAGGGGCTGATGAAAATGTTCTGTAATTGCATAGTAGTGATGGTTGCACAACCTTGTGAATATATTAAAAATCACTGATTATACACTTTAAAAGAGCTAATATCTTGATATCTGGGTTATATATCAATAAAGCTGCTATTTTAAAAAATAGAATCAGGCCGGGCACGGTGGCTCACGCCTGTAATCCTAGCACTCTGGGAGGCCGAGGCAGGTGGATAGCTCAAGGTCAAGAGTTCAAGACCAGCCTGAGCAAGAGCGAGACCCCTTCTCTACTATAAATAGAAAGAAATTAATTTGCCAACTAAAAATATATGTAAAAAATTAGCTGGGCATGGCGGCACATGCCTGTAGTCCCAGCTACTCGGGAGGCTGAGGCAGAAGGATCGCTTGAGCCCAGGAGTTTGAGGTTGCTGTGAGCTAGGCTGATGCCACGGCACTCTACAGCCCGGGCAACAGAGTCAGACTCTGTCTCAAAAAAAAAAAAAAATTGTATATAATTAAGTGTTTAAAACTGTTCACTCTATTAAAAAAATCACAACATTAATTTTTCCTAGAGCCAATAAATGATGGGGAAAAATTTCAAATTAGTACTTTTGTTTCTGCAAAATATTTTGACACATATCATATAAATATTTGATAACTCCTAGAATTTCCTTTTTCTTTATAATCAGTCCTGTGTTTTTGGAACAAATGTGTGTTTTATAAATTTATCCCCTTTAATTTTTTTACATAAGTGCAGAGTTTCATTTTTAAGATTAAAATTTACAACTTTATATCTCCTTTTTTGCTCAAATATCAGCTTTTATTGAAACACCACAAAACCCAAATGCCCAAATTAAACTTATTTTTGTTTTATGCAAAATTTAGTTCTTAGTTATAATCAGTATGAAAAGCAAGGGGCACTCTAACTAGGACATGGGACAGCGAGTTAGAGACCAGTAAAGGAGACTTAAGAAATTAAAGAACGGTTGAGAAGTGTAAGCGGTTTATTAGGGGAGACTGCACAGCCCTGGCTGGAGAGAAGTCGCAGGAGCAGCAGAAACAGCCCCGCTCTGCGAGGGAGAGGAGGAGAGCGGCTGTAACGGGGCCTGGGGAGTGCCCGCCGCCAGCCCAGGGAACTCTGGGGCCCATCCTCCTTCAGTTTCACACAGATTTACTCTCCATGGTTAACCAACCAGTCAGCTAAAGGTATTTTCACAAACTACAGTGACAGCAGCCAATTGTGGAGCAGGGGGTTCTAATTCCAGTCACCTTCTACCCCAGGCAAGGGCACCATGCACTCCTGACAACCTAACCTGAGCACGCTCGCATGTCTTCAGCAGCACATTCTCTTGGTCCTTTCTTTCTGTTCTGAGTCTGAACCTAATTCTCCTCAGTAATCCGTCACTTCAGAGCAGAAAGAAATGAGCATTTCATAGGCCAACCCTGTGGTCAGGACAGACTATTCCATTCTGGACCTCCCAGGCCTGCCTGTCTTCTTCCACGGGGTCAAACACTCCCATACTATTATTTCTGTCATCTATTATTTTTAGACAAAATCTTAGCTGTAGGATTCTAGCTTTGATCTACTTTTTGATGATCCAAAAAGTCGTGTTCTTAGTTTGACATTCCTAAATATCCATGACTTTTGAATGTATTTTCCCTGTATCAAAGCTTTTAATAGTTTTTTTAAAGACAGATTAAAAGGATCTTGCTGGTTTTGGGTTTTAATGTGTTTTAGAAAATTTCAAACAAATATAAAAGTAGAAAGAGCCATGCAATGACTCCCATGTACACATCACCTCAATTCTGCTATTATCAACTCATAGCCAGGCCTGTTTCACCCATGCCCTGTTTCACCCATGCTCACAGCAGGAGTCACCACCCAGGTTATTCTCAAGCCAACCCCAGTCATCACACTGTTCAATCTGTAAATATTTCAGTACATACATGCAAAAGAAAAGGATGCTTCAGTGCATTTTTAAAAACTAGATATCTCCCAGTAAGTTATCGTTCTTTGTTTTTTTAAATTTTTTTCTGACAATTTGTTTTTCTAGAGACCAGGTCTTACTATGTTGTCCAGGCTGGACTTGAACTCTTGGGTAACCCTCCTGCCTCAGCCTCCCAAGTAGCTGGGGCTACAGGCACACACCACCATGCCTGGCTCTAAGTCAGTGTTATGTTTTCATCCACAAAACAAATGTCATTACCATGCTCATAAAGGAGAGGGAACTACTAACCACAACCAGGCTTTGCAGATTCTGCAAAGCAGAGCTAACACTTCATGGGGCTGTAAGATGGGGTGATTTAGAAGAAACATCTGGCTTGTAAACAGCTAAGTGCTCAATCAGTGGTACCTATTATTAGTATTACACTAAAACTACCATCCATTAATAACATTTTCATTATTTATTATCATTATATCATTATTGTCATTGTTATTTCAAGTCTTCTTAAAAAAGACACTGGCCACAACTATTAAGCATTCTGCTGTTTTCTCCATTTGCCTATGTAAATGAAAGCAATTTTTTTTTTTTTTTTGAGACAGAGTCTCACTTTGACACCTAGGCTAGAGTGCTGTGGTGTCAGCCTAGGTCACAGCAACCTCAAACTCCTGGGCTCAAGCGATCCTCCTGCCTCAGTGTCCTGAGTAGTTGGGACTACAGGTGCACACCACCAAGCCTGGATTTTAGTAGAGATGGGGTCTCGCTGTTGCTCAGGGCTCAGGCTGGTCTCAAATTCTTGAGCTCAAGAGATCCTCCTACCTCAGCCTCTCAGACTGCTAGGATTACAGGTGTGAGCTGCCGCGCCAGTCCAAAGCAAAATTATTACATATCTGACAGAGATGAAGCTTGGTCTCCATCAACCTCACCTCCACTAACCACAGTCATGTGAGTCCACATGGACATCGTGGCAAACAAGTTAGAGCGTGATCAGAAAGGAAGGAGACAGCAGTACCTCCTGAGATCAGATAAACGTGTAATATTTAATCAGTGTCAATATGACCACTGAATCTACTAAAAACATTTAAGAATGCTTTTGTCTTTATAGAACTTTTCTGTACTTACTACTTTCTGCTGCATGTTTAATTCCAGGTTCATCCTCCTGTGAATCTGGTGAAAGCCCAATAATATCAAACCTGGAAAATAAGGCAAAATCTTAAGAGAACCATTGGATTCTAAGAAAATCTATTCTTGGTAAGTACATTTTACTAAATTCATGGTAGTTTGGATAAAAAGGGCAGCTAACTATAGATTCTCTCTGGAACATGGAATTCAAATTAAAATGTCTATAGAAGCCAAACAATTAACTTAAATATGTGACCTGACATTCTGTATGTTCCTTTCACTCCAACCAATACCGATTCTATGTTAAAAAGTCACAGTACCAAATAATTTTAAGGTAAGAACAATCTAAGAAGTTACCTAATCCAATCTTACATCCAAACAGGAATCTCAGCCCACAATCACGAAAAGTTTATAATAAAATCCAGCTACCCATTTCTTTTATTGCATCTGAGGCCAATCCAA
This sequence comes from Lepilemur ruficaudatus, assembly GCA_963574885.1. Classification (NCBI taxonomy): domain Eukaryota; kingdom Metazoa; phylum Chordata; class Mammalia; order Primates; family Lepilemuridae; genus Lepilemur; species Lepilemur ruficaudatus. Next base: position 19,376 of record CAUYRT010080293.1, on the reverse strand, counting down.
TGGCATAGTTACTTTGCTTTGTCATGTCACTCTTGCATGTACTACCTCATGCCTAACGAAGACAGGAACTTAAATTGATCTTTATCCATATTCTACTAAACATTTTCATTATGCATTGTAGATACCTCAGTCCAGAAACCAAGGGAAGCCTTCCTTCAGCCCTTTCTAGCTCCCTATCAGGTTATATGCTTACATTATGGTCTCTGGCAACATTAGGGAGAAATTTTGGTTCTAGGATAAAGATTTTTACAGATAGGGAAGATGAAAGAACCAAAGGCCAAGACGGCTGGAAACTTGTAAAAATTGCCAAGGAATCTAAAATGAGTAAAAAGGAAAGTGCATGGGTGGGTTAGGGATGGATGGGAAAAGTAGAGGGGACAAGAAGACACAAAAAAGGCCTTAATGAGGTCTAAGAACAAACAGGGTGGGAACAGGGAAGCAAACTCAAAGGGCGAACAATTGTTTATGCTTAGTAGATTTGAATTAAGTGACTTCAGAAGTGGTGCAGTTTCAGATGACAAAGCCCAAGGCATGGCTGTGGATGCCTAAAGTTGAGAGAAGGAAAAAGTCCCTGGTCCCTGGGAAGACAAGAGGTCAAGAAAGTAACAAGCCAGCCAGGGTTGTGAAAGAGCCATTTGCACTGGATCCTGCAGTCACCCAAAAGATAGAATAGTGGCAGGAGCTTGAGTGGAAAGGAAAATATCAGTCAGGTGTCAATGTCATCATTTTTTAAGAGACCTAATGGCAAGGATCTGAGAGAACAGAGGGAGAAGTCCTTGTCTGGAAGTAGCACATGGGAACAAAAAACTGACTCTAGACTTCCTGACCATAAATTACACAGGGAATGTGAGAATATTTCGAGGGGGCTGAAAGGGAAGAGGTTTCCTTAAAAACTAGCCAGCTCTCAAGGAAAGCAAGAAATTGGAAGTGTGAAGAGGCTGTGTTTTAACAGGAGTGTATGCCACAAGGGATCATTCAAATATCTGGTCACTGAAATCAACACAGGTTTATCAAGCAGTGGAGACATTGCCCCACATTATTTCTATTCACTCATTCTCCCTCCTATTTCTCTACCTGTGCACAGCTCCTTAAATTTACCCTCAAATCTAAAGTATAAAAATAAGTGAAAGTTAAAGTTAATTATGTAACTTTGCAATTTAAAAATAACTAATTAAAAACTGCTGTACAATAAAAGCACTTTTGATAAAAGATTAATATGAAGTTTTTATTGAATAAGTAAATTCTTACTTACCAAGTAGGCATAGCCATGTTCATATTTAATGTAACAGGTCTAATTGGCCTACATGAGAAAGAGAAAACAGTAAAATAAGAATAACAATGCATAAAGACTGAAAAATCCCATCAATCAAAAACAGATTGAAACCCACACAAAACTGTATGCTACAATGTTAACAAGAACGCTGTTTTCCATTCCCTCCAAATGTGTTCTGAAGACAGCCAGCAGCAGCAAAGGACTTTAAAGCATGTTAAAAAATGCTTCCTTTCTCAACACCCTTACTTAATAATACTTTTAACTTTTCAGACATGAGAAGGGAAACCAGGAACCGAGATAATTGGAAATGTATAAAATATGAAACTCTGGAAAGGAGCTAAGGACAATGAACAATTTATTGCACAGATATTGTAGCATCAACTCCCATATGCTCAGATTACATTTTTGCTTATTTTCTAGTTCTCAGCTATATACCTGCTTAAGAGACCTCTACATAAATAAGAGAAATATAAAATTTGCCTAAGTGTCCATTATACCCAATTCAAATCTGTGATGAAAAATATGCTGGATAATCTGAATTTAGCTAGGTAAAAAGGAAAGAAAAATAAATACCCTGTAGCTACATCTTACAACTATCCTTCTGATTCATGAAATAAGTTTACCTTAGAGGTTACAAAACTGTTTCAAAATTTCTTTGGGAATACAAACTTCCCCAGATGAGAAACAGCTTTAAAGCAATTCAATCTTGGGACAAATGACAATACAGTGGAAACTCCAACATAATCAAGAAGTCTGTGTCTTACTTGATCAGAATACTATTAATAGGTGATCACACAGCAACCCTAGCCACAGTATTCAGCTGTAGCCTACAGATACAAGACAGGCCCTCTGTTTCATGACAAAAAGAAGGAGGAATCTAATATTCTGAAATATTTTCCTCTTCCCATTCCCTCTCTCATGTTCATGGATCTGTCTCAACTCTAACGCTACTACCACTTCTGAGGATGCATTTCTAACCTACTAGCATGTATCCAATCCATCTGTCTTCTCTATGACTACTGCTTCTCAGCAACCATTTGACCTAAAACTTGCTAATTTTAACGATTTTCTGAGTTTACTCAAAACTTACTATATTTTCCTTTCTCTCTCTCCTTTTTTTTTTTTTTTGAGAGAGAGTCTCACTGTGGTGTCATCACAGCTCACAGTAACCTCAAATTCCTGGGGCTCAAGCAATGCTCCTGTCTCAGCCTCCCGAGTAGGTGGGACTAGAGCGTACCATCATGCCTGGCTAATTTTTTTCTATTTTTTGTAGCGATGTGGTCTTGTTCTAGCTCAGGCTGGTCTCAAGCAATCCTCCTGCCTCAACCTCCCAGAGTGGTAGGATTACAGGCATGAGCCACTAGTTTCTTTTCGATTCCACAAACATTTTCAAGCCAGAATTCAAAATCAAATCTATTAGACTCTACTAGACACTATTAGATTTTTCCACAGTGTATCACATTGTCTTTAATTGATAAAATCCAAGAGTGTTCTCAACATAATAAAGATTTCTCATAGATTTGACTAGTAAGTTACTTTCAGAGACAACCCACAGATATCTTTTGAACTTTACAGATATTTGTAGATCCAAAATAATTTTTCTGGCTTTAAGTTCAATTAACCTCCAAGAGAGCAATATTTTAAATTTCTCAACAAAAAAGAAAAAAAAATTCAATTTAACCAAGCGATCATTTTAGTTTTCAGGAATCCTATTAATCTTTATTCTTAAACTGGATATTTAAAAGATAAACATTAATTATATTCAAGTACTTTTCTGTAAGGATAAAGCTATCACAATTGTTTCTCTCCAGACTCTGAATCACAAGCCTGAAGATTAGAAATACTCACGCATGCGGGCAGATATATTTGATATGTGAACTTCTGATACCTGCAAAGGCTTCTGCCCATCCATGCCTGGTGGAAAAATTGTTTGAATAATGCAATTAGATACTGTTTTAAAATCCAAATAAATTAGTAGAACAGTACTTTAAAAATTTGTGAAGATAAATGTTAAATCCTTAAAATATCTTAAAAGTGTAGACCATCAATGATAGTAAACCAACAGGAACCTAGAAATTATGTGACAGCTGTTATTTACGCTTTAGCTAGGGACAAAGATGATCTCTCATAATTTCTGAACAGCAATGTGTGCTCTTTCCTATGTTTCCACAGGGCTTTACAATTTCCAAAAGATAGATTTTTAAAAATCTCTCTATAATTTTACTACAACGTGCTTATGAAGTGGCAAGACAGACAATATAATTCACATTTTATATGAAAAAAAAGGCTCAGAGGAATAAAGTAAATCAGTTGTCTAATATCTCTGCATACTTAATGACACTATTAAAAACAGTAACTCTAATTAATATTCTTTTCTCATGCATGTATATGTACATGTTCAAAACAGAATACAGGAAAAATTGAAAAAAATGTAAATCATCATAATCTTTCTAGCCAGAAATAAACAGTCAATCTTTTGATGCATTTTCTTCTCATTTTTCCCTTGCATATAAATTAAGAAACAGATACACATTTGACAAAAATGGGATTATATTATACATGTAGTTTCCTGTTTATTTACACTTTACAATCTTCCAGATACTTTTTACATGTTATCTCTACTAAAGGATAACGTAGAAGTAATTTAAGCTTTCTTGTATAAAAAGGGCTGCAAATAAATATTTTTGTTAACTCTTTTCCTGTTTTAATCCACCTCCATCCAAAGTTTTAAGGACTTACAAAAGATTAATAGCAATAGTGTTAACAGTAACACTTATATAACACTTACCTCTGAGCTAGGCTATTCAAGGTGTTCTCCATGTATACACGAATGTTTGTATGTGTGTGTATATGAGTTCATGTGTGTATTGTGTGCAAATATATGTGTACCTATGTTAAAGATTTCACTCTGAAAACTACCAAACAAATTGAAAGAAATTAAAGAAGATCTGTATAAAGGGAAAGAAAGCCCATGTTCATATACTAGAAGACTTACTATTTTTAAGGTGGCATTGCTCCCTCCAAATGAGCTACAGTTGTCTACACAATCTTTATCAGAATCCCAGCTGACTTTGCAGAAACTGACAACCCCATCACCAAAACAATCTTGAAAAAGAATAAAGTTAGAAGATTCACACTTTCCAATTTCAAAAGTTATTAATACTACAAAATAATACTAAGAAAAACTAATACTGGAGTAAGGGTAGATGTATAAATCAACTGAGAATCAGAAATAAACCCTCCCATTTACTGTCAACTTATTTCTGAAAAGGGTACCAAAATAAATCAATAGGAAAGAATAGTCTTTACAACAAATGTAGCTGGGACAAGTAGATATTCACATGCAGTAGAAGGAAGTTGGACCACTACCTCACACCATATATAAGAATTGGACCTAAGACCTAAATGTAAGAGATAAAGCTATTAAACTCCTAGAAGAAAACATACATAAATCTTTGGGACCTTGGACTTGGCAATGGTTTCTTAGATAAGACAACAAAAGTACAATCAACAAAGAAAAAATAAGTAAATTAGAAATTATCAAAACTAAAAACTGTTGTGCTTCAAAGGACACTATGAAGAAAGTGAAAAGACACAGAATGTGAGAAGTATTTGCAAAACATGTATCTAATAAGAGTCTAGTATCCATAACATATAAATGACTCTTAGAACTCACATACAAAAAGACAACCCAATTTAAAAGTGAGCAAAAAACTTGAAGAGACATTTTTCCAAAGAAGATATACGCAAATGGCCAAACAGCACAGGAAATGATGCTGAACGTCACTCACCATTAAGGAAATACAAATCAAAACCACAATAAGATTACCACTTCATACTCACTAGGATGGCTATAAAAATAACGATGGGAGGAATATGTTCTAGTGTTCCATAGCACTGTTTGGGTGAATATGGTTAACAATAATTCAGTGTATATTTTCAAAAAGCTAGAACAGAGGATTTTGAATGTTCACAATGCAAATAAAATTATAAATGTTTGAAGTGATGGATATGCTAACTGTCCTCATTTGATCATTACACATTGTATACATGTACTGAAATATCACTCAGTATCTCATTATTTATTTTTTTTATTATTTGAGACAGAATCTTGCTCTGTTGCCTGGGCCAAAGTGCTGTGGCATCATCATAGCTCACTGCAACCTCAAACTCCTGGGCTCAAGCAATCCTCCTGCCTCAGCTTTGCACATAGCTGGCACTATAGGCATATGCCACCATGTTTGGCTAATTTATTTTTTGTAGACACAGGGTCTCGCTTTGCTAAGGCTGGTCTCGAACTCCTGGCCTCAAGTGATGCTCCCGCCTCGGCCTCCCAGAATGCTTATCTCTTATCTCCCCATTGTCTGCTTTTCACATAGCAGCCAGAGAGATCCTTTTAAACTCCCAGGACAATGTCTGGAGAACTGCCACCAAACACTAACATCAAAGAACCCTGATGCTATCAAAGCACTTTTGTTGGATGGGTCAATTATTTCTTCACTGTAACTAACCCCAGGAATATTCTGTTAACAAATGAAAAACTAGACAATGCAAGAAAAGCAGTATATGATTACAGGCAAGGAATTGTTCCTACAGGTCTTACAGGATTCAGCTTTTCATCCTGACACTGGTGAAAAGAAGATTTTGACAGGAAGAATGTTAGCTTAGGTTCCAATGAACATGACTATCACAGGTTGTACGATGACATTTTATAGGTCTACACCAGCTGTGTTTCCTGGCAATGGATTAACCAGTCCTTCAGTGCTGCTGTCAATTACACCAACAGACATGGAGATGCTCCCCTCACTGTAAATGAATTGGGAACAGCTTACATTTCTACAACAACTGGTGCTGTACCAACAGCTCTAGGACTTCATGCATTAACCAAGCATGTCTCACCACTGACAGGACATTCTGTTCCCTTTACTGCCATAGCTGCTAACTGCATTAATAGTCCATTAATGAGGCAAAGGGAACTTAAAGTTGGCATTCCTGTCACAGATGAAAATGAGAAATGATTAGGAGAATCGGCAAATGCTGCAAAACAAGGCGTCACACAAGTTGGCATCTCCAGGATTCTCCTGGCAGCCCCTGGCATGGCCATCTCTCCATTGATTATGAACACTTTAGAAAAGGCCTTTATCAAGAGGTTCCCATGGATGAGTGTGCCTATTCGAGTTGGATTAGTTGGCTTCTGTTTGGTGTTTGCTACACCCCTATGTTGTGCTGTTTCCTCAGAAAAGTTCCATGTCTGTGACTAGCTTCGAGGCTGAGCTGCAAGCTAAGATCTGAGAGACCCATTCTGGATTGCGACGCATATACTTCAACAAGGGATTGTAAAGAAGGGGAGGAAACCTCTATGGCTAATTCTGCCAACTGCAAACCTGGTGTAGCCACCTGGGTGAGGAAAAGCCTGTTCAGCCTGGGTTCTCCCACTTATAAATACCCTTTAAAGATACACATTAGCCTTTTAGCATAAAACTGTAGCTTTTTTAGTAACTGTTTTTCAAACACAATATCCTAGCCCACACCTACGGTTTTAAAAAAGCACTGCTAGACACAGAATAGGTGCTTAGTATATGCTCAGTAAATATTTACTGATTATCAATCAGTGAAAGAGAATCTGTTTAAAATATTGAATTTTCATCCCACTCCTGTCTCAAATCAAGGAGCTCTCAGCAGTGAATTAGGAAAAAACAAAAGCTCTGAGGCTAATCTATAAAAACTTACCCTTACACATTGAGAACAATTTGCTTCCAGTTTGGGCAGTGGGCAGGCCCAAAGTAGATGATGAAGCTTTTGGATTTGTAGGGTTAAAGCTCCTTCACATACCTTCCAAAAGCCACAGTCATGGACCAGTGCAACACACCTTCCCTGTTGTCAATAATGATATGCATTTATATTGTGGGTGGATTTCCTTGGTTGATTTTTTAATTTAATGTTTTATGTTATTATAAAGATGTTAATCTTATCTTGAAGTTATTGACTTTATATGCAATTATTTACATCAAATAATCAAATAACTGAAATGTAAAAATGTCAAATTTTGCAAGTATATTCATACTAATGCTGTATGACTGGACTGAATCTGGTTTGTCAGATTTTTTAAGAAGTTGACCATACAGTTCCAGCTACCTGTCTTTTCATGTCATTCTTAAAGAACTCTTTGACTTTCAGAAATATACAGAGATAATACGTGTATAAATCACAGTGAATTTTACCTGAATATTGCATATTGCATTTTACCCTGTTTGAAAATAATGAAACTATGTACCACCGTTCACATCTGAAGTGATTTCAGAGATAACATATTTCATTTAACAAAGATTATGTTTCAAGTCTGTGGATGTTTAATGTCATATACAGTCAGCCCTCTGTATCTGTAGGTTCTGCATTCATGAATTCAACCAATTGCAGATTGAAAATATTGTTAAAAAACAATAAAAAATACAACAATGAAAAATAATACAAATAAAAAAACCAATACAGACTGGGTACAGTGGTTCACACCTATAATCCTAGCACTCTGGGAGGCCAAGGAGGGAGGATCATTTGAGCTCAGGAGTGTGAGACCAGCCTGAGCAAGTGTGAGACCCTGTCTCTATCAAAAATAAAAAAAAATTACCCAGGCATGGTGGCACACATCTGTAGTCCCAGCTACTCTGGAGGCTGAGGCATGAGGATGCTTGAGCCGAGCAGTTTGAGGTTGCTGTGAGCTATGATAGGCTCTGACTGGGGTGACAGAGTGAGAGACTGTGTCTCAAAACAGAACCAAAACCAAAAACAATATAGTATAATAACCATTTATATAGCACTTACATTGTATTAGGTATTATAAGTAATTGAGAGATGATTTAAAGTATATAGGAGGTCTTCTACAATTTGGCTAATTACAAAAAAAGAAAAAACAAATACACAGGAGGATGTTTCAGATTATATGCAAATATTACATCATTTTAGATCAGAAACTTCAGCATCCTCAAATATCAGTATCTGAAGGGGGTCCTGGAACCAATCCCCTACAGATACCAAGGGGCAACTGTACAAGGTGGTTGTTTCATTGAGTATAGATCACTGTAATTCAGAAATCTGAAAAAAATACAGAAGCTATTTAGTTTTGACAGATTTTTTTCCTGACAATGTTACCAGACTACATTTCCTCATAAAGAAAAAAATGGTATGTCTTGTGTCTGTGTTTCTCTTTTCTCTGAAAGGATTAGTGGATCTGAAGCTTTGGGTCTCCTGGAGCCTTTCTTGATGCCATCAGAATCCTCTCATTTAGATTTTCTGCCTTAAACTGGTTGAAGCAAAATGGCTTTCCCATGACATTCTGGCCTCATATGGATTCTGTTGCCCTCAATGCTTCTCTTTAAAGAGTGGTAAAAGCCTGAAGTTCAGGGCAGATCTCCACGAGATGTTTAATGGGCACTTTTGGTAAGAAGCGAAAGCACGTGAGGCCCACCCCGCTTGCCCCAGCTCATCTCAGAATCCTCACCCCTGGTTAATTTGTAACTCCATCTCAGAATGTTAACCTTCAGCAAAATTAAAGACTGGCTGGAAGGTTGATGAGCTAACCAAAATCTTACACACACCAGAAGATATGACGAAAGCACAGTTCTAAAAGGGATAATGAACATGGAGATGTATCTTTCAAATGTTGTTTTTTGATACTTCAGATTCTTAATGCTTTTAGATAGAAATATTAACTGTATAATCACGGTTTATTAAAAAAACCCAAGATTAGCAATCCTTGCTGATCATACAGAAATAACTTTTCTGGAGGAAAAAATTCACATATAGTACAATTAGCTTATAAAGGTAGTTATTAACATTTCTATTGATATCACAAGAATTATGATGTAAGCATTTAATTCAGTTTTTTTTTTGTTTGTTTCTTTGTTTTTGAGACAGAGTCTCACTGTGTTGTCCGGAGCTAGAGTGCTGTGGCATCAGCCTAGCTCACAGCAACCTCCAACTCCTGGGCTCAAGCAATCCTCCTGCCTCAGCCTCCTGAGTAGCTGGGACTACAGGCATGTGCCACCATGCTTGGCTATTTTTTCTATATATTTCCAGTTGGCCAATCAATTTCTTTCTATTTTCAGTAGAGACAGGGTCTCACTCTTGCTCAGGCTGGTTTCGAACTCCTGAACTTAAGTGATCCTCCCGCCTCGGCCTCCCAGAGTGCTAGAATTACAGGCGTGAGCCACTGCACCTGACCATTTAATTCAGTTTTATTTCAGTATTAGCACAGTGTCTTGCCAATTTTGGAGTCAATGTTTTATTTCAGCTCAACTGGATGGAATGTTAATAAACTCAGAATGAAAAAAAATTAAATACAGAATTACCACATGACCCAGCAACTCCAATACTAGGTATATATCCAAGAGAACTGAAAACAGGTACTCAGGTATTTTTAAATAAGTGTTCATGTGGCACTATTCATAACAACTAAAACAATTCAAATGCCCATCAATGGATATCCGGCTAATATACACATACTGGAAACAATTCAAAGATCCAAGAATGGATATATGGCCAATGTATATACAATGTGATACTATTCTACCATGAAAAGGAATTAAAATACTGATACATGCTCCAAAGTAGATAAACCTCAAAAATACCATGCTAAGTGAAAGACACCAGATACAAAATGTCACCTATTGTATGATTTCATTTATATGAGATGTCTAGAATAGGCAAATTCATGGAGACAGAAAGGAGATCAGAGGTTTTCAAGATGGGAAGAAGGGGTAATGGAAGTTGATTACTTATGGGTTTAGGTGTTCTCATGCGCTGATAAAAATGTGTTGTAACTAGACAGTAGTTGATGGTTGTACAGTACTGTGACTGTACTAAATGCCATTGAAGTGTTTGCATTAAAATGGTTAGTTTTACCTATTCGGTACAATGAACACTATTCTGGTAATGAGCACACCAAAAGCCCTAACTTAAGCATTACACAAGATATCCATGTAATAAAAATACTTGTACCCCCTTAATTAATATTTTGAAATAAAAAAATGGTTACTTTTATGTTAAGTTCACCTTAAATGTTTAAAAAAGACACCTCAATTAAAAGTAAGCAAAGAACTTAAATAGAAATGTCTCCAAAGACACATAAATGGTTAGTAAGCACATGAAAAGATGCTCTACATCATTAGTAATTAGAAAATGCAAATGAAAAGCACTACCATTTCCTATCCACCATAATGGCTATCATCAAAAAGATAACACAAGTGTTAAAGAGGATGGCAAGAAATCAGAACCCTCAAACACTGTTCGCAGAAATGTGAATGGTAAAGCTACTTTGGAAGACAGTCTGGCAGGTTCTCAAAAGGGCAAACATATGATCCAGCAATTCTATTCCTAAGTCTACACGTAAGAGTACTGAAAACATGCCCACACAAAAACTTGTACACAAATGTTTCTTAACAGCATTACTCAGCCTCCAGGTGGAAACAATCCAAACATCCATCAAATGATGAATGAACAGGGGCCAGGAGCAGTGGCGCACACCCAATCCCAGCGCTCTGGGCGGCGGAGGCGGCAGCATTGCTTGAGGCTGGGAGTTCGAGAGCAGCCTGCACAACAAAGCAAGACTTTGTCTCTACAGAAATTTAAAAAAATAGCCAGGCACAGTAGTGTGTGCCTGTAATCCCAGCTACTTGGAAGGCTGAGGCAGGAGGACTGCTTGAGTCAGGAGTTCAAGGCTGCAGTGCCCTATGATCATGCCACTGCACTCCAGCCTGGATGACAGAGCAAGGCCCTATCTCAAAAAGAAAAGAGGAAAAAAAATGATGAATGGATTTTGCAGCATATTTACTCAATAGAGCACAATTCTATTTATATGAAATGTCCAGGACAGGCAAATATATAGAGATAAAAGTAGACTAGTAGTTGCTTGAGGCTTGGGACAAGGGGGGATTGGGGTGATAGTTCAAGAGTAAAGAGTGTCTTTTTGGGCTAAGGAAAATGTTCTAAAATGGACTGTGGTGATAGTTGCACAACTTGTGGTAAATATATTTAAAATCATTGAATCACATAGGAGTGAATTGTGTGGTATATGAATTACACGTCAATAAAACTGTTACCAAAAATAAAGATGAAGAATGCATGACTGAACCCATTCATGAGGAACCCTTAGACAGATCCAAGTTCAGGGTCATTCTACAGAATGCACAGAACATAAGGCTGTATGCTTTAACACTATAAAAGAAATGAAAGACAGAAAAACTGATAAACTGTTTCAGATTGAAGCTATGACAGCTAAAAGTAAAACATATTCCTGGAAAGGATCCTGGACCAGGAAGGAAACAGACACAGTTGAGAATTGGCAAAACTTGAATGGGGTCTGTGGACTGGATGGTAATGTTGAATCAATGCTGATTTCTGAACCTGGAGTGTGGTATACTGGTTATGTAGAAGTGTCCTTGTACATGGGAAATACACACGAGAGTACTTACAGGTATTTACAGGAAGATGATGTTAGCATGCTGATCTCAAGAGTTACAAAAAGACTCTTAATAGATGAGTTTATATATCTATATCTTTCCATATACATACATATATGGGGGGGTTGTGGCGGGTGCAAGCACACACAGGACTGAGTGCACACGCAATGGAACAATGGGGAAGCTCCATGACGGCGATATGGAATTTCTTTATACAAAAGCACACATGAACTGGGTGCCGTGGCACGTGCCACTTGGAAGACTAGGACAGGAGGATTGCTTGAGCCCAGGAGTTTGGGGCTGCAGTGAACTATAATCCTGCACTCCAGCCTGGGGCAACACAGAGAGATCCTGTCTCTAAAAATAAATAAATAAATAAAATTTTAAAAAAGTAAAAAGCGCACATTTATAAAAAAATTTTGAGTTTAGCATGATGAAAAATTATGTTCAAATGGATAAATCTTATACATATAATGGACAAAAGGAGCTGGACACAGTGGGGGATAAACCGTATGATGCCATTTATATGAAGGTCAAGAACAGATAAAACTATAGTAATGGAAGTGAGAATAATGGTTACCTTTGGGGATTGGAGTGTATGGATTGGAAAGGGAACTGGAAATGTTCTATAGCTTCATCAGGTTGATGGTTACATGGGTCTGTGTATGTAAAAATTCATCCAGCTGAACATTTAAGATTTGAATATTTGACTATATTATAACCCAATATAACTTTCAAGATAATTTTTTAAAATAGCACATCCAAGTCAAAAAGGTTCCTAGACTGAACCAATCTGAGTTTAGAACTGCATAGCAGTTGCAAACCAACTGATAAATTATCCTCTACCATATTCAATCACTAGTGAAGTACAGATGGTCCCTGATTTAACGCTGGTTCAACTTAACATTTTTTGACTTTACGGTAGTGCGAAAGCAAAACACATTCAGTATACTCCTCAACTTTTCCAGTGTTGATGGGTTTATCAAGACATAACCTCATTGTAAGTTAAGGAGTATCTGTATTCAGCTAAGGATCACTGGAGTTAGCTGAATGTGGCCTTTTCTGGGCTACCTGCTGCTCAGTGCTGATCTAGACTCTACTGACCTTGGAGTAAGCAGTAAAAAAGAGAGAGTTGAAGGGAATGAACTGGCTGCCCTGAGATAAGTCTGAAAAGATTTAGGAAATCATTTTAAGACAGGATTACAGATTCTGTAGATACAATCAGCTTCTGCCATCTGCTAAGAGAAATGTAAAAGTATGTGCAGTATTAACTGACTCAAGCATATTATTACAAGTCTATGTTAAATAATTCCTTTAACTGGTTTTTCATTGCTGTTTATATTTTATACTTCAATTTATTACAGACTATTTATTCACTTGACTGTGATATATTTTTTCAATGTATTTATTTTTCATTGTTAATGACCACTAAATTTTCTAACATTTTCAGTAGACTTAGGAATATTTCACAATACATGTATAGTTAGCTTTGCAAATAGTACACTTACATTTTACTGTGTACAATAAGCAATATTATGCAGCAATGATAAATATGTGGCATATGGGCTACCACTCCCAGATCATGGGCCCACAGCAGACATTACCAAGCATTCAAGACAGTCTGCTAGAGAGCCTTGACATTTAGACACCTTTTCAACAAAGTGATCCAATCAGCATTTAAAATATAAAACTGGCCAGGTACAGTGGCTCACACTTGTAATCCCAGCACTTTGGAAGGAAGAGGCAGGAGAATCGCTCAAGGCCAACAGTTCAAGACTAGCCTGGCAACTTAAGGAGACCTCCTTTCTATAAAATATAAAAAATCAGCCGGCCATGGTGGCAGACACCTGTAGTCCCAGCTACTGGAGGGTCTCAGGCAGGAGGACTGCCTGAGCCCAAGCATTTGAGGTTGCAGTGAGCTATGACTGCGCACTGCACTCTAGCCTAGTTGACAGAGCAAGGCTCGGTCTTTAAAAAAATTTTTTAAATAGTAAAATAAAATATAAAACCTATCTGCTACCCCTACAAAAGGTAACAGTATAGCCACATTATGAAATGTTATTTCCATGGTCACTGCCAATGCTGATTTTATGTAAGTGGTTTCCATTTCTATCTTTTTCAATTTCTAACTATGTCATTACTGTATTTTCTATTTCAGGATTTGTGCTAATGACCTCAGGTATAACTAAATAAGTCCCAAACATCATGGTATTATTTCAGCTAATTACGGCTTTGGGAATGCATAGCCACTAAGAAACTACACTTAGGAAATAATCTTCCACCTATTACAGTCCAAAATTAAATATAGGTTCAGTTATTTTCCTTAAAACGTTACTACATATAACAAAAGCTTTACTTACCATGGCTGGCCAAGGTAGATGACACCCTTACTCCCTCATAGTTTACAAAGTAAAGCCATTTTATAAAGTATATTTAGAAGACTTGACTCAATAGTGATTAGATAAACAGAATAAAATTTCAAATTTAGTATTAATTTTAGAATTGTTCTTTTTAAAACTTTTTTACTATTATAGATTTTTTAGTGACAGGGCTTCACTCTGTCACTCAGGCTGGAGTGCAGTGGTGTGATCATAGCTCACTGTAGCTAGGACTGCAGACAGGCATGTGTCACCAAGCCTGGCTAATTTTTCATTTTTTTTGAATGGGGGGGGTGACAGGTGGGGGTGGTCTCAAATTCCCGGCCTTAAGCAATCTTCCCAGCTGGGTTAGAGGCTGTGCCCAGGCTTCAGCTACCATATCTGGCCTAGATTTGTTCTTAATACAATAAAACCTTGGCTATTTTCTCCATACAAAAGAATTCTATACCACTGGCTTTTTGAATTCTTACCACCTTCCGTATGCACGTATACATTTGGCTAAGAATAAAAAAGCTGGAATTCACTGTGAGAAAGTACAAGAGCTTTAGGGTATAGATTGCTGTTCAAAGGCCTTTGGGTATACTCACTAATTCTTGGCCCTGTTTAGGGTAAGAGAGGCTGCTGAAGAGTTGCCTCTCAATTATTCAACTCAAACATATAGACAATGCAACTATATTTCACATTCAAATTTGACTATTCATGATTCTGCTCAAAACTGCAATCCCACAATTATTAATATTAATAACTCATTTCTATTTTGTGCTTTCTCCTAAGATAGGCTGCTACTCTTAACTACTTTTGTTTATGTTTTAACCACATACACCACTGTTTTCCCCACCAATCTACACGGTCTTTAGCCAACAGGTCTAGCCCAATGGAACAGCACAAGAAAATGCCCTATTATAGAAGATATGCTTAAAAAAAGAAATGAGAGAAAATTTTTAAAAATTCTACATGCATGAAAGATACAAAGATTAGATATGGACTGTGTCCTCCAATCTTATAGGAGCCTACAATCTAACAGGAGAAACAAGATATAAATATACCATCATACAAATCAAGATTTAAGCACTACAAACAAGTTATGAAGAATGTCAAAATACGAAAGAGAAAGAAAGATTAATTTCAGCTATGGGAATCTATAGAGGAAGACCCATAAGATACAAACCATGTGTTCCCCGCAATACACACACATATACACACTGTAGTGGGTTTTATTCCATATTACAATTTGGGGGGAAAGACAAACAAAAGAAGAAAATTAAAAGCCAATGGAGTGGTACAATCAAGAAACAATTGTTAAAAAAAAAAAGGAACAGTAATTACATCTTAGCTTCCATTTTTTATGGGACTATACTATATCAACAGTTTTATTTTATTTTATGTTTTTGAGACATGAACTCACAGTATTGCCCAGGCTAGAGTTAAGTGGCTTCATCACAGCTCTAACTCCTGGGCTCAAGCAATCCTCCTGCCAGTCCTCCTGCCTCAGCCTCCAGAGCAGCTGGGATTACAGGTGTCACCATACCTAGCTAAAGTTTCTATTGTTGTAGAAACAAAGCCTCGCTATGTTGCTCAGGCTTACATCTACAGCTTTAGAATATACTTTTTCCACTTAAATTGCTGGAATTCTGATTTATCAAATATTCTATTTCTGGAAATTTTGGTGTTTTAAATTTTTCACATAAATTTTTCATTGTATACTCATAAACAAATTTTTGCAGATACCATTTTTTCTTTGGGAAAAATTCCTAAAAATGGCAATGTCACAAATATATAAAAAACCTTAGGCCTTTGGATATTGCTAAATTAGGCTAAAAGAATATTTAAAAATCAGGCTGGGCATGGTGGCTCACGCCTGTAACCCTAGCACTCTGGGAGGCCGAGGCGGGTGGATCCTTTGAGCTGAGAAGTTCAAGACCAGCCTGAGCAAGAGGGAGACCCCGTCTCTACTAAAAATAGAAAGTAATTAATTGGACAACTAAAAACATATAGAAAAAATTAGCTGGGCATGGTGGCGCATGCCTGTAGTCCCAGCTACTTGGGAGGCTGAGGCAGGAGGATTGCTTGAGCCCAGGAGTTTGAGGTTGCTGTGAACTAGGCTGATGCCACAGCACTCTAGCCTGGGTGACAGAGTGAGACTCTGTCTCAAAAAAAAAAAAGAATATTTAAAAATCAGAGATGAAGAGAAGTTGAAGCCATCTCAGATAAGGCAGGTCAAGACCACATGGTGAGGAGACGTGACTGCTGGGCTCTTATGTGGATATTATCATGTAGCCCATAGGAAAATACTGGAAAATCAAATGATAAATATCATCATTTTAGGAACATTATTCCAAGCACATTCAGCTCTCTCCCGTAAGCTAAAAATTATATTGAAAAGCTCAATTTTTCATAGTATGAATATACTCATAGCTCTGACTTATAATGGTTCAACTTAATGATTTTTCAACTTTACAATGGATTTACCAGGACATAACCATCATAAGTCAAGGAGCATCTGTATATCAAAAAATATTCTACAACAGGAATTATTAATCACTTTCTGCACAGGACCAAAACAGTCAATATTTCAGGCTTCCTGAGCCAGAAGGTGTCTGTTGCCACTACTAAACCCAGCCACTCTAGAATAAAAGCAACCACAGCCACTGTGTGAACAAATAGATGTGGCTGTGTTCCACAACAAAACTTCACTGATGGACACTAAAATTTGAGTTTCATATACATTTCCCGTGTCACTAAATATTATTCTTAACTTTTTCTAACCATTTTAAAAAAGTAAACACAAGTGGCAACCAAAACTTATGTGATGCAGCAAAGGCAATGCTCAGATGGAAATTTACAGCTATAAACACCTACATTTAAAAAGAAGAAAGATCTCAAATCCATAACCTAACCTTCCATTTTAAAATACTAAAACTCAATCCAAAGGAAGCAGAAGGAAGGAAATAATAAAAATTAGAGAGACAATAAATGCAATAGAGAATAGAAAAGCCACAGAGAAAACCAACTAAACCAAAAGTTGGTTCTTTGAAAAGATCAACAAAAATGACAAACCTTTAGATAGACTGATCAAGGAAAAAAGAGAAGAATCAAATTACTAAAATAAGGAATGAAAGAATAGACATTAGTACTAACCTGACACATACAAATGATTAAAAGAGAACATTATGAACAATTATATGGTAATAAATTAGATAATTTAGATGAAATAAATTCCTAGAAAGATACAAACTACCAAAAATGGATTCGAGAAGAAACAAAATCTAAATGGACCTATATAAGTAGAGACTGAATCAGTAATCAAAAACTTCCTACAGGCTGGGGCATGGTGGCTCACACCTGTGATCCTAGCACTCTGGGAGGCCAAGGCAGGTGGAAAGCTCAAGGTCAAGAGTTCAAGACCAGCCTGAGCAAGAGCAAGACCCCATTTCTACTAAAAATAGAAAGAAATTAGCTGGACAACTAAAAATACATAGAAAAAATTAGCCGAGCATGGTGGCGCATGCCTGTAGTTCCAGCTATTCAGGAGGCTGAGGCAGGAGGATCATTGAGCCCAGGAGTTTGAGGTTGCTGTGAGTTAGGCTGATATCACAGCACTCCAGCCTGGGCAACATAGTGAGATTCTGTCCTAGGGAAAAAAAAAAGCAAAAACTTCCTACAGACAAAAGCCCAGGACCAAATGGCTTCACGGAGGTTTCTAGCAATATTTAAAGAAGAATTGACACCAATCCTCTAATCCAAAAAACAAAGAGGAGAGAACATTCATTAATTCATTCTATAAGGCTGCTCTGATACCAAAACCAGACGAAGACATTACAAGAAAAGAAAATGACAGAATATCCCATAGAAAGATAGGTATAAATCCTCAAAAAACAAACAGAAAATTCGAGCAAATCAAATCTAGCAACATGTAATTGGGATTATACACCATGACCAAGTGGGATTTATCCCTACAATGCAAAGATGATTCAACATAAGAAAATCAAATCAGTGTAACAGACCACATTATTGGATTCCAGCCAGGGAAATTGGCAAGAAAAAGACAAAAAAAAGCATCCAGACTGGAAAACTGTCTCATGAGTACTTTGTAAGCTTATATACAGAAAATCCTATGAAATAAAAAAAACCCTAAGAGCTAATAAGTGAGGTCAGCAAGACTGCCGCATATAAGATCAATACAGAAGAAAAATGGCGGAATAGGGGTGGCCTCTGGGCTCTCCGCTCTCAGAGTTGGAGGTGAAATAGGCAGACCACTGCATGCGAGTGAACTCCACTTCCACAGGACCAACTCTGCGGACCTACAGAGAAACAGCGTGGGACACAGGACCTCAGTGGAAAAGAGAGGTGAATCGGAAAACTTCTCGCGAAGTAGAGAGACTGACGGGTGCTAGAGAGGGAGCCCGGTTCCTGGTCTGGCCGGCCGGCCGGCATTTGTGCCAGGGTGTTTTGATTCCCTGGGGAGACCACCTTTCACCCACGGTGCCCCACACCCTCGCAAGCAGGGAAGTGGCTGAAGTCTGCGGGCAACAGTGGCGTAGGCAGACAGGCTGTGCGGAGATAAAAACTGGAGCGGGAAAACTTTGAACTCTCCAGTGTGCTCCTCTATTTGGGGAGGGCCCTAGCGGAGCAGACGCTCCCCACTGTCACAGGAGTGAGTGCGCAGAGTGCCTTTACCCTGCCCTGGGAACTCGCTGAGGTTTTGGCAGACTCTGGATAGACCTACTGCACCTGATCAGTGGAGGTTTCAGTGAACTGGGACACTGCTGCTGCAGGCGAGCGGTGGGAGGCTGTGCTACACGAGGACTCAGAGCCCAAACACTGGATGGGGGATGGGAAGTTTCCCCCTAGCCTGGAAGCATTGCAGGCTGCTCTGACAGTGACCACAGAACCCCTACCGGTCCCAAGCAGGTCCTGCATTTGCATTTGAAAGAGGTTGGGGAAAGAAGGGAGAAAAAAAAAAAAAAAAGTCGAGCAGGTCCGGCATTTGAAAGGCTTGGGGGACGAGGGAAAAAAGAAAAAAAGCCAGAGTCCTTCAGGCGGCTCCCATTCAGCACCTGTTCGGCATTTGAAGGGAAGGTTAGGGAAACGTTGTGACAGCCAGCCACAGCTGACATGCCAGGATGGTCTTGGGGAGTCAGCACCACCCACCCTCTCCTGTGACTGGGGCCTGGTGCTTCTTGCAGAAGGAACTGACTGCACCCCTAGGCAGAGCTGAAAAGGAGGCCATTCATCCTGTAACCTGGTCGACAGACTGTCACCTTCCCTTCC
>CAUYRT010080291.1:0-30177 GCA_963574885.1 Lepilemur ruficaudatus | reverse complement strand
TAATCAGTCAATACCAATTTGATGGTGAGTACAAGTGGAACCCATTCTTCGGGTCTTGTGTCACCTCACTTTGAATAATGGGCTCAAGCTTAATCCAGGATAATACAAGAGGTGCTAACTCACTGTCATTTCTTAAAATTGAGTACTATTCCATTGTGAACAAATACCAGATTTTAACAATCCACTCATGCATTGACGGGCACTTGGGTTGTTTCCATGAGTGGTAATATATTTTGGGAAATCAGCTCACTACAAATTGTGACTGTAAACATTGTACTGTAAATGCTTTGTAGTTTTCCCCCAATAAAAAAAAAAAAAAAAAAAAAAGATTCTACGTTAGCCAAATGAACCAGGGCATTGTGAGAAAAAGCTCATCTTCATAGAGAGAGGACCACACCGTTGTGGTAAGTAAAATCAATTTAAAAATCAATTTTAAAGAATTGCATTTTAAAACTCTCTTGGCTGAAATATTACCAGACCTCTATTTAAAATATTAAAATATTTATAATTTATAATATTAAATACTATAAAAATTATTATTAATTTATTTAAATATTTTCAAAGTTTTTTCCACATTTGTGTGGGGCACTTGATATGCTGAGATCCATAGCTGTCTCACCTTCAGCATACTTTTAGGTGAAATGATTATAATTCATATAATTCCTTTTCATCCTCCAATGAATACCATAACTGTCCACTGAAACCCAAGATTGTATGTCCAAAGGACAGTTGACTTGTTTGTATTTCCTTACTTAAATCTGTTAAATTCAATTGAATGAAAAGTGTATGAAGGAAACCAACAGATGGTGAAAAGACATTTATTGAAGGCCCATTAGAATAATGAGCAATACAAAGATAATAGTTATAAGTCTAAATGCCAGTTTAAAATGATACTGTAAACTTGCCAGTAGTTACTTATGTTGTAAAATACAGCATAAACGAAATAATCTTGAAAGTTTTTTAATTTTATTTTTGACAATTTCTGTCATTGTAACTGCAGCAGAGTTTGCTTTCCTTAAAATTAAATGTATAAAGAATTTACAGGACAACATTTAACAGAGTTGGCATTGCTCAGCAGAGAAGCACGGAACAGAGCAGTTAAGAATATGGGTTTAAATTCCATCCTCCGCTCACCAGCTTTAAGACCATGGGATAGCTAACCTTACTTGTGTATCAGTTTCCTCGTCTGTCAAATGTGGATAAAGATAGCACTTGCCTCTGAGGTTCATGTGAGAGTCATCTCAGCACTCAATAAATGTAAGCACAGGCAGCCAAAAAAAGAAAATGCAAGTTGCAAAACTCATGATGATTTTGGTAAAGTAAAATCATGACCTAGATCACTCTGCTTGCATAATATTTTAAATTTGAACTAACAGAATGCTATCTTTATTATAGTATCATGTTTTGCTGTAGATTTACCCTTTCCAATATGTTATAGTAATTTTTATTTTATTGAGAGAAATGTGTTTTACCTCTTTTGGGTCTTTGTAGTCAGAAAAAAAGAAAAAAGATATATTTTTTAGGCATTAAAAAAATTTGCAGCTATAAATGGCAAAATGAATTTTTTCTTGCTGTTGTATATGGTAATGGTGGGGAGGGGGGAGCGGTAGGACAACAAACTTTGATTTGGATCCGTTTTCATGAGTTATAATCCCAAGGGGGAGAATGCTAGTGTTAAATCAGGAACACTGCTTGGAGGAGGTGACCTAGAGTCATAATTTTCAGCAGGTGCTATGGGGTCTGTGGAAGGAGATTTTTACTAGGCCTCGGGTTGGTAGGCTGTGGAATTTGGCTCTTCCAATCAGTGATGCAGGCAGGATTCCGAAAGTCAAACCTGAATGCTTCGGGCTAAAGTTTGCTGCAAAACTTTTAAGACAGAGATCCCAAACAATCCGATTTTTTGAACAAGCTGAGACACTCAAACTGAGTAGTGCTAGACTGAAAAATACACCTGCTTTAGAAATTGATCCCACAGACGGTAATCACAAAGGCATTATATCACACGCTTACCTCCAGAGCTCTGGTGTTTCACTAGTTTTTGAGGCAGAATAAAAAGAAATACACCATGTCTGTGTTAGAAAAAAAAAAAAAACAGAGCTTTTCTGGAAATGTTTTTGAATTCAGAACTTATTCAGAACATTCCGGGATACTTCTGTTGTAGTCCCAACACACAGAGCCGAATAAGAGACACTGTGGACTTGCTCGCCGGGGGCTCCCCGCATACAGGTCACCTGTTGGATTAAGGCCTTGCCCTCCAGCTGCTTTTCCCTCCAAGCCCACCAAGATTTGGCTCTGCTGACCAGTGTGGCCCTCCACACCTCTCCCCTCCTGCTGTCCTCAAAGGTGCCTGGGGCACAAGCATCACCACTGTGTCCTGGCTCCCCAAGTCTTCACCATGACACCTCTCTTCCCCAGCAGAAATTCAAAGATCTTTTACCTTTACAGAGGTGAAATTCTCTTTCTTGCTTGCTTTCAAAATCGGGAAGGAAGTCAAAATGTGTTTCCTTGGCTTTTTGGCATCCATTTGAGTCCTGCAGGAGGGAGAGAGAAAAACACATTGGTAGTAGGAGTCACACGTAAGTAAAGGCCCACATGCCCAGGGACAGAAGAAAGCAGGCAGGCTGGAAGAAACGAAGGCAGAGGAGCAAGGTCCCTGCTTTTCCCTTGCTTCCCTTCTGGTGGTCAGATGAGACCAGAGGGAGAGACAGGAGCCAGGGAAGGAGGGGGAGATAACCAGGTATGAGCTGTTTAAGACACCAAGCAAAAAGACCCGTTTCCCTTAGCTAACTGAAAAGTCAACCTCATTCTCTCGCCACAGTCACCATGTTCCCTCACAATACGGGCATATTCGTGGGCTACTTGGACAGTTTAATGCTACAGAGAAAAGAAAAGGGGGACAGTGGGCAGAAATACTTTCCCTCATTCAGCCATGTTTGCACTTTCATTCAGAGCACAGCTCTATGAATAATTAACTCACTGCAAGAGGAAAAAACTTGCATAAATTTATGGAATGTAGTTAAAGCAGCGATTTATGTAAGTGAAAGATGAATCTTAGAGGGCTCTCAGGACACTTACACTCTTTCAGACCACAGTCTGCTCTGTGTCCCTTGGAAGTCCCTTTTCAGCCTTTAACCCTAGCAAGTGCTAAAGGGATCAAGAATCATAGGAAATAGCAGCAGAACAGTGACCAAGCAAAAGTGTTTGCAAATCACCCCACTGGCAGGCTCTTCCAGACACTATAATAAAGGGTGATGGCACCACAGTTCTGAAATTATTCAGAAGATTGAAGAAAAGTCACACTAACATTTATTGCAGCATAAATATTGAAAAATCAGAACTTACATGTCCATCTAGAATGGAAAGTTTAAAAATATGGCACACACGTTCTATGGAATGATGCAGTCATTTTAAAAAATGGCTATTCACAATAACCAAAATATGGAATCAACCTCAGTGCCCATTAGCAGATGAGTGGATAAGAAAATGTGGTAATACACACAATGGAATATTATTCAGCCATAAAGAAGAATGAAATTCTGTCATTGGCAGCAACATGGATGGAACTGGAGGCCATTATGTTAAGTGAAATAAACCAAGCACAGAAAGACAAATATTGCATGTTCTCACTTATGTATGTGGGAGCTAAAAAAAAAAAAAGTGGATCTCATGAAAATAGAGACTAGACTGATGGTTACCAGACTCTGGGGAACAAGTAAGGGGAGAAGGAGAAGAAGGGAATAAAAAAATAATGTAAGTGTATTTATTGTCACTATCTGTACACTTAAAAATAATAAAGATTGTAAATTATATATAGTATATTTTACTCTAATAAAAAAATAAGTGAGAGATGAAAATAAGTATCTCTGAGGAGTAGGGCTGAAGGAGGTGAGTGGGAACATTAATTTTAACACACATACATACACAAACTACACACATACAATATGAAAAAAATCCTATGTAAAAGCAAACAAAAAGTATTAATAATAGTTGCTTCTCTGCTAATGATCATAGTTTCACTTCTTGACATGGTCTCTGCCCTCCAGGAGACCGTGTTATCCAGGAGAGGAGACACATGGAAATGGACCAGGGCAATGCACGTGATCAGTGCATTAACAGAGGCACGTGCGAGCACACGTCAAGGTGGTGACAACCCAGCTGGCGGAGGCGAGGAAGCCTGCACACCTGAGTAGCATGGCACTGTCCTTGAAGAGGGAGCAGGGCAGCCACAGAGTCAAGAGCAGATGGACGAGGCCACAAAAAGAACAACATTATGAAAGAACATTGCCGTTTCCAGAAATTTCTAGCATAGTCTGTGGACATTGCTGGTGGAGGGCCAGAGAGGTGGGTTGGATTGTAAAGGGTCACATAGTCCAGCCGGAATCTTAGAGCCTACCCGGCTATGCTAAGCTGGGGCTGACAAGATTGGAATTGTATTTTAGAGGCATCTCTCTCACAGTCCCACGGGGCGCAGTTTGGAGGAACTCAGGAAGCCACTCCGGTGTCTAGGCAAGAGATGATGAGGGCGTCAACCAAGTCAATGACAGCGAGGAGAGAGGGGAAGTATAACTTGGGAATGATTCCGGAGACTGCACAGGTGGAGTTCTGGCCATCAACTGGATGTGGGCTTTGTAAAACCTCAACACTGGGGCAAAATAAACATGACGATTTTTCCTTCCAAGACTCTGTACCAAGTGCTCCCTTCATCCACTTCACAGTGATGTAAAAGAGTATAAAAATAAATGTGCATTGCTCCAGGCAGCTGGCGTGCTTTCCTCTGTTCAGCTCTGGCAGCGCTGCAGGTAAAGAGAAGGCATAAGCCCTGAAGAAAATGCTAGGGAAGGCTGGCGTTGAGTCTTGGTGCTGCACAACAAATAGTGCCATGACTGCGAGTGTCGTCTCTGAGCTCAGTTACCTCATCTATAAAATGACAAGACTAGACCAGGTGACTTCTGAAGTCCCTTCTGGTTCTAAATTTCTTCAATTCTATTTCTAGGAAAATACTGTCAGACTGTAAAAATATTCTGTTGTGACTTATTCCATAATTGCCACCCCTTGGATAATTCTGTGGTTATCAAAGACTTTGTGTCTTTCTTTCTTTATGCTTTCAATCTGGCTTCTAACAATAACACTTAACCCCTACTCAAAGCTTTGCAGATACCACTTCTTATCTTCAAAATATGTGGTGGACTATATGGAAAAGAATTAAAATGCCTTTTTTTTGGAGACAGGGTCTCATTCTGTCACCTAGGCTAGAGTGGAGTGGTGTCATCATAGCTCACTGCAACCTCAAGTTCCTAGGTTAAGAGATTCTCTTGCCTCCTAGCTAATTTTTCTAATTTTTTATAGAGACAGGGTCTTGCTTTTGCTCAGGCTGGTCTCAAACTCTTGGCCTGAAGTGATCCTCATACTTTAGCCTCCCAGAGTGCTAGGATTACATGCATGAGCCACCACACCTGGCTTAAAATGCTTTTTATATTTTGTTTGTATCTTATTGCATGAAGCATTGGAAATAAATATAGCTCAGAGCTACACTGAATGTTCCTTTGAGAACTGATTCTAAAATTTAAAAAATTCTCATCACTAACTTACATATAGATCAGAGTTTCCCTACGTCTCCAAATCAGTCTCTTTTCTCTGGAATTCAAAAGTGCACTTGTCTAAGGAATTCATTTTGTCACTTGGTCACCAGCTTTAGTGTTACTTAATTATTTTAGGTGTATATTTTTGTCTCACTTGATTGTCTCTTAGGGACACAGATGGGGAGCTTGTTTTGTTTTTGTTTTTGTTTTTCTCATAGAGGTGAGGACAATGCCTTGTCTATTGAAGATTCTTGGTGCAAATTTGCTAAAGGAAGAAAAGTCTAAGCAAATTTAGACTAATTCATCAAGATTTCAGAGCATCAACTGTGTGCTAGCTACTGTGCTAAGCATGGGGGATTCGAAGATAAATAAAACAGAATCCTTGTTTTCAAAGAGTTAGAAGACTGCAGGGCAAGACAGACCCACAAAAGTGGTCCCAACCTTGCTACATTTCAGCGTTTTATACACACAAATTATCTATGTTTAGAGTACTTCAGTGTCTGGACAGGAAGTAGGTCTTTTGAGATTTACCTGTTATGGTCTCAGAATTTCAACTGCAATTGTCAGTAGTTTGATCTTTACATCCTCAGGGCTGCTTTTGGGGTTGAAAGTGTGGCAGTGTAGGATTTGCAGGGATTCCCTTTGCATTTCTGTGAACAGGAGTCACGTATTTAACGTACTTAAAAGTTCCACTCATTTCTTTTTTTTACTGATGCATAATGGATGTACATACTTTTGGAATACATGTGATATTTTCATACATTTATACAATGTGTAATAATCAAATCAGGTAATTGGGATAACATTCAAATTATTCTCTATTTTGAAATATATAATAGATTATTATTTACTATCGATTACTGATTTATCAAACTCTAGGTCTTGTTTCTTCTAACTGTATTTTAAGTTACACTCATTTCTGCCACATACAACTCCTCAGCCCTTCTGCACGTATCCTTGGAATTCTTGAGGGTTCACTGACTCACGACTCTTAAGAACTGGAAGAGGTTTCAGAGACCATTTTCCTACCCAGGGCAGGAATCCTCTCTGTAGTACCCCTGACAACTATAGTTGTCCTATCTGTGCTAGAATATTGTGTGACAGAGAGCATTGTTTTTCCAGGCAACTCATTTCACACTCAGCTGTTAATCTACATATGGTTGGTACTTGATAACTATTTGTTGGAAGAATAAATTATATTGAGCATAATATCCTCCACTGATCCTTGCTGTCCTATGCAAAGCACCAAAGAACATATCTACCCTCTTTTTTACTCAAGAGTTCTTGAATGTTCAAAACTTGAGTAGAAAAAGTTTGTTTCTCTCCCCGGCACCTACACATCTCCAGGCATTCTGTGGGTTTTTTTTCCAAACCTACGATAGAGCATCAACGTATGGCAGGGAGAGCCTCTGCTGTGGTTTTTCCTCTCTATTTTCTAGTTGTTTATGACCTTTCTTAAAGTGTTCACAGTTTTCTAGAATCTAGGTTTTGTTCTCATCATCGCCAAGCGAGGCAGTGAGACCTTTACATTCCTTGATGTGCTCATCATATTTCCATTAATGCATCGTAGACCAGCATTTGCTCTTTTCAGCCATCACAACACACTCATGTTGGGTTTGGAGTCAGGTGAGACCACTAACTGCCAGCCCTGGGTCCTCCACGTGGTTGAGAAGCATCACTCTAGCCAAGCTGCAGACAGCAACATGGGGTTGGAGAAGGCAAAATCAGTGGCTGGCATACCGAGATTCCCCTCGGGCTCACCGCTACCCTCCTGATAAGGACTAAAACAAGTAAGATGAATAATAGGCTTGAATTACAGAATCAGTTAGGCATAGTCCACCTCTGAAGAATTCCTTAGAACTCCTAGGTGTTATACACCTAACCACATGCAGGTGACCAAATCCCTCAAGCACAAGGAAGGACATTTCCATTTGTTGTTTCCACAGTTTGAACCTCTCTCCATTTAAACAGCCCCTACTTTTGCCAAATCTCCACTTAAGCCTGAACTGTGAAGCTTCAATTAAGATTGGTGACGATCTTCGTTATTTCAGCACTTGTCAGAAGGAGTCACACGTCTCTTAAGCTCCGATGGGCTGGTGGACATGTCAAACATAGCAAATGCCACAAATTAACGGGACTTTGAAAATTCTCCAATTTTGCATTCTTCGTTTCCTTTTTAAGAAAAACTTTGCTAATCTTAGGAACTTCCCTAGAGTGGGGGCAGGCACCATCCTGAGAGCAAAGTGTTGCTCCACTGTGCGTTTCAAGGGGCTGGGCTGCGCTTGGGCACTGGGGCGCCCAGGTGGGCGGGGGCGGGGTCCGCTTACTGTCAGCCAGATCCTCACAGTGCGAGGACGCGGCCGTGGACCGACTGCAGCTCCCACGCTAACATGCAGCGAAGAGGATAAAGGGAGGAAGGAGGAAAGTCTGGTGTCCCGGGGTGCTGGGGTCAGGGCTGGAAGCAGTTTCCGGGTAGGTCTTACGAGTTCCCCTGGAAGACCTCTGGCCCCATCCCGCGCTCAGCGGGAACCGCGATGCAACAGTCTATTAACAGAAAAGGATACCGATGTCTGAGGATGCAGCTGTTGAGAGTAGGATTTGAAATTGTACTTTCCCTCTCTGCGCACCCGCGGCTCGGCCCGTTCTCTCCCAGACCCGCTCCCGCGTCTACCCTTTCGCATTTCGTTCGCTTTTCATTCCCCTCCCCCGTGGCCCTAGAAGCTTCTAGCCCCAGAGGAGCCGGCAGTCGCCACGGCTCAGAGCGCTCCCGCCCGCAGGCCCCGCGCCTGCCGCGCCCTTACTGTGTTCCGGTGCGGGCGGCTGCGGGGGGTTGCTTCGGGCTGGCGCCGACTGCCCGCCGCCGCGGGAGGCTCCCGGTCGCCTGCCCCGGGCAGCGAGGACCACACCCTCCTTCCGTCACTATGGAAACTTCAGCCCTTTTTGTGACTCTGGAGCTGAAACGGCTTAATCTTTGCTTCAGCCCAAACCACCTTTCACATCAGCCTGAATAACACATCTCCCCTCCTGCTCCCATTCTCTTGCCCCAGTTCGTCAAAGCATGTATGTATGCGGCAAGAACTGAACGAAATCCCGGGACAGACCAAAGCTGGTTACGCGGACCAGAGACGTGCAATTATCCCTGCTTTCCCCCGCTTCAAACAAAACACTTGGTTATCAGAAGTACAGAGGAACGTTCTGGATATAATTTATTCCTCAGCTAAACACTTTCTGGGCGCTTACTCTGTGCCCGGTTTTAGGAAGCATGAAAAGGAAAGTTCATAATTGAATGACAGTAGCCTGGCCTGAAGACCACACAGTCTGGTTCAGGGAGAAAGCAAATATTAAATTGAAGCTTTCTTTTTTTTTCAATTCAGGATATTACGGGGGTACAAACATCTTGGTTACATGAAATGCCTTTGCCTTGCCCAAGCCAGGGCTACAAGCGTGACCTTCCTTTTTTGAAAGAGCTGAGTTGCGTTTGACTTCATAGCAAAGCAGTCAGGCATGTAAAGAAGGCAGATAAGCACTGGTCTGAAGGCCCAGAGCCACAGGAGAGCTTGGTACGGCTGGTGCCAGGCCTCGGTGTAGTGGGGCAGGGGTCAAAAGTGCACGTGGGCAGAGGAGGCAAGTTTCAAGAAGCAGGGAGGGGCCCCCCAGGAGCCAAGTAGCTTGTGAATTAGACAGGCTAAGATGTGAAGTGTGGGGACGGTAAGCAGAGAGGTGTTCATCCTCAGTTTTTATTTTAGAAAACTCCCTGTGGCAATAACGGTATGGAAAATAGGCCAGAGTAGGTTAAGAATCAAGACAATGATGCCTGTTAGAAGTAGTGATGTTTCAGAGTAAGGGAAAGCAGTTTTGAGAAATCTAGGAAATGGAATAGGGCTTGGAGACTGATGTGAAGGGAGAGAGAATGGACTAAATCCCAGGTTACCTGTAGGGATTTATGCAGTAAGTAAAAATAAATAAAAGACTTGCATCGATGGTGGTGCTATTTACTAACAGAAGACATAGGAGGAATATGTCAGGGCTATGGGGAGAGGTTGAATTTAGTGACTCAATACATCAAACTGCCAATGGACCAGCAATAGGTCTTGTGTCAAGAGCGCAGTATGGGCCAAAGATCCTAATTTGGCAGTTACTGCCACATAAGCGACCACTGGAGCTTGCACAGAATATGATATTGTGGTAGAACTACGTGGAGATCAAACAAAAGATTAGAAAGTTGCAAAATAATGAAGACTAGGCAGAGAGGTGGGGAGAAAATTACAAAAGAAAGGTGTCACATGAACCAAGGAAATAAAATGTTTTAATCAGGGTACAATGAATAGGGTATAGAGGTGAGAAAAATACACTGGGTTTGGCAACATGAAGGTATTAGTGCTTTCAGCCAGGCCAGTTTTAACGTACTTTGAGGTAATTTTCAAACAAAAGGAAGCTGTTAACATGAATAACATGGCAAAAACAGGTTCATCAAGTTGGTGCTTGATTGATTAATCAATGAGATCAGTACCTAATACAGACAAGGCGCTTGCTGTTCACTGTTGAACTGCACCATACAGAATACTTCAGTACAATGGAACTGAAAAATTATGTTTTAAAAAGTGGAGTGAGGCTGGGCACGGTGGCTCATGCCTGTAATCCTAGCACTATGGGAGGCCAAGGTGGGCGGATCGCTCAAGGTCAGGAGTTCGAGACCAGCCTGAGCAAGAGTGAGACCCTGTCTCTACTAGAAATAGAAAGAAATTAATTGGCCAACCAAAAATATATAGAAAAAATTAGCCGGGCATGGTGGCGCATGCCTGTAGTCCCAACTACTTGGGAGGCTGAGGCAGGAGGATCGCTTGAGCCCAGGAGTTTGAGGTTGCTGTGAGCTAGGCTGACGCCACGGCACTCTACTCATGGCAACAGAGTGAGACTCTGTCTCAAAAAAAAAGTGGAGTGGGTGGGGTAGGTGAGGGGGTATATAACAGTATAAAAATATATACTAGATAAGAAAAAATGTGCAATAGTAATAGGCAAATGCTCACTTTAATCATAATTCTAAATCATATTCACATTAACATAGATATTTCCATAAAACAAAAAGGACTGAGTTAAATATTATACATTTTTTAATGGTTAACATGATTTGAAAAAATTTATTAGAAAGTGATCAGGAGCTGGTTAAAAATTCTCACCATAAATACAAAATATTCATTACTATTTTTATTCACAATAAATTCAGAGCCAAGCTTCCTGAAAAGTTATTTTATCTAACATCATGATAGGGATGACTAAATACTTGACAGCTCCTGTCCAGAGCACAAGCTTAACAAAAAGTGATTACCTTAAGAAACAGCTTCCCCCCGTTTATATTTATAACAAAAAGCCTACCATTCTTTGCAGAGCTCTCATTTTATCATGAAATGTAGAAAATCAGAGACAAATGTAGATGCAATGGTATCAAGAAAAAAGAGCATTTCAAAACTTTTCCACTTTTATTATAGGTTTTGACAATGAAGAAAGATTTCATAAAATGATATTAAATTCTATTTGCTATAGAATAACCATCTACTTTTAAGTAGGAGACATATGCCATAATACAGAACCATCTGAATGTATAAAATAATTCTGAATTCTTACTGTAAAAAGATTTGGCTAAAATACAAAACATCTTTGCAATAAAACTACAATATAGCTTAAGTAGCTTATAAGGTTTCAGAAATGTCTCCTGAAAGAAATGGGGATGTTTCCTTTTGCCAGAAAATCTCAGAACAGTTAAAGTTAAGGTGCCATAAACTAGACAGAACTAGAAAGGAATATAACATCACCAGAAAAGAACAGCATGTGATGTGGACTTCCTCCAAGTCAAACTGACAGGAAAATAGAATAGCTCTTTAGAAGGAAATGGCACAAGAAAATAATTCTCATTAAGAAATCTCTTACTGAAGTCTTGAATAGCTTTCCAGAGAGCACAATCACAAAATGGGTACAGGTCATTTATATAACATGTTAAAGGATTCCTTTATATTACAATACCCTCCTCAAATATAAACCACACTTGTAAAACTGATTCTGTCAATCAAACATTTCTCTGCTACCACACTCAGCTGCTAGTGGCGCTTGGATGCAAAGGTTTAACTCGTGCTAATCTGGACAAGCCAAGACGGAGACTCTGATTTGGAGACTTAACGGACACTCCTGCCAGTGGGCTGCTGCTGTTGCTGCTACTTCCAGATGCCGCTGAAAGAAAACATGACATGATGCTGATAATGCCAGAAATCTCTTAACAAAGATTAACTTACAAAACACAAGAAGCAACAAAAGTAGTTAAGCGTTATTCTGCTTTCCAGGGTCTATCAAGCAAGAAACTATAATAGATCAAAAGAACGGAAAGTACTAAAGAGCTTTCCATACTAAAAAATACAGTATTGTCTATTTTCAAACATCCCAGAAGCCAAGGTAATGACACCAAAACTTTACGATGAAAGCTGAAATAGGAAAGTTGGGAGCAAATAACACTGGTCATAAAAGCATAAAGAAATACACACAATTATAATTTCTAAAGTAATAAAAAAAAACTAATGCATTTTTTAAAGTCCTGTAATTTTTATTACTCCTTTAAAAAGTCTATTTTTCAATTATTAAATAACTTTACAAATGGCAAATACTGTTTTTATTTATACTTGTTTCATTTATACCATCACTCTAATGTAGCAATTATTTCCACATAATATTAAATTTCAGTATTTATCCACATCAATGTTCATAGTTGATGATGACTGTAGCTGCTGGACTATAAAGGCATTATACATTTTAAAGAAATAATTATAATTGCTACCCCATAACCCAGAGGGTACTGGATTATATTGCTTTATTGTTTTCTAGTTTGAGAGGTATAAAATAGTATTTTATTATTTTAATTTACATTTTCATAATTACCAGTAAGACTGAAACTTTTTTCATATTTTCTAGTTGCATATCCTGGGGGCATTGGTATGTTTATGTCCCTGGCTCATTTTCCCTTTGGGGTCTTGGTAGTCTTCTCATATTTATATAAGACAGTTAATAAACTGGCAACTTGAGGGCCAAATTAGCTCTCAGATATATTGCTTGGTCCACATGGTTTTAAGAAATTAGGAGATTTCAGATTAAAACCTGAATTTTTGGCTTCTCTTGAAAAAAATCAGATCTGGAAATACCAGGTCCGTAATCCTACATGGAAATAATCAGATGGGGCTGAGTGGCAGCTGCTTCCTTCAAAAGGGGCATGAGCTCCCAAGTCTAACACAATCCCAACTCACACAAATCTCCTACATGGGCCCAATGAACTCATTGACATCACTTGCCTGACCCTGTAATGCACTGAATCTATAAGCACTTTGTGCTTCATGACATTAATTCTTTATCCATCATTCCATTATTTCTTTTGCATCTTTTTGATTATGCTTTTTAATTTCTATAGTCATATCATTTCTTTTAAATTTTTTTCATTGGGGATTCACTAATATTGTTGGAAGAAATATACAAAGG
Source organism: Lepilemur ruficaudatus (assembly GCA_963574885.1). Taxonomy (NCBI): domain Eukaryota; kingdom Metazoa; phylum Chordata; class Mammalia; order Primates; family Lepilemuridae; genus Lepilemur; species Lepilemur ruficaudatus. Next base: position 17,086 of record CAUYRT010080291.1, on the reverse strand, counting down.
GATACTCTTTGAATGATATGACATCATTATTTTAGGAACTAATCTTCTCTCTTTTCCTTCTCCAAAAAACTTCTAAGTCCTTATTAAAAATCTTAGAATTTTTAAACCAGAAAGGACTTTAAAGCTTATATTAGTTCATGACAGCTCCTGTGAGGAAATGAAAACTCAGATAAAATAAGTCATCATGCAGCCTCACAGATCAGGCCTAAATCTATCTGTGAACACCCAGTCATCTTTAGCTGTGGGCCACTCCGAAAAGTCACTCAAAACAGTCAAGTAAAATCAAAGTAGATCTGAAGGACTTGGAGAAGGGACACATGAAGAAAGATATACTAAACAGACGAAACTGGTTGAGAAGCCCTGACAGAAGAACACATACAATGTGTTTGAGGGACAAAAGGTGTATCAATTTCACTGAGTAGAGGGTTCAAACAGCTAGAAGGAAAGTAGGTACAGGACTAGTTAGGAAGACAGCAATAGTTCAGACTCAGATTAGGGTTTTAGTAACATCAAGAAGGGTGAAGGTCAAAGAATTTTTGAAGGATCAGTGAAACTTGGCTGTGGAGTGAAAGAAAATAAAAAGAAGCCAAGTTTGTAAGAGCCAGAGGTTGAGTTTGCTAGGGCATTTGTTAAATGCTGGAATTCCCACTTACAGGCCCCAAGGCTTCAGTCAGACTGTGAAGGTCAGCAGGTCCTAAGCAAAACATCTGTTGTCAGAAATATATATATATGTCAGGAATCTCAAATGTTTATACCCTTTGATGTTATAATTTTTCTACTAGAAATTTTATCCTAAGAAAATAATCAGAAATTTGCCCACAGATTTCTAAAATAGGGATGTTTGTGCTTATTGCAAGCTTATTTATAGCCCCCCCCCAAAAAAATCATAAATGACCTGGATATTTAATATAATGGAATGGTTAAATAAAAGATGATTAGATGCAGCAACCAGAAACTTTGGTTTTGAAGAGTATGTAACAATATGGGAAAATGTTCATATATAGCTTATATAGCACTAGGGAAAAATCTACCAGTGGTAATTTTCTAAGCTCTTGCCCTTGATCATAAATATACCATACCTGGTGGCACCCACTTAGGTCTCTTGCTTTCAGTTGAAGGACTGCATGTTTGTAATGGCTTTCTAGAGGCCTCTGAAGAAAGAGAAACCTTTTTTGGTGAGGACTGAGATTCTGATTTGACAGCAGCTGGAGCAGAGTCTACTGAAGTCACTTATTTGAAAAATATACATAAAAAATTTTGTTATATAGAAGACAAAGTTTAAATCTAGCATGTACATATAAAAATTATAAAGTGGCATAATCTTATAAAAATTAAAAAGGCAATATCACAAATTTGAAAACTGATTAATAAATCAACAAACATTTATCGAGAGCCTAAGAATAGCCATCTTTTATGAGCATTTATATGCCGGGTAGTGTGGTAAGCATATCACACGTTACCTTTAACCTTTTACAACAACTCTGATAAAGATATTACTATCTCCACTGTCAGATAAGGAAACGATCTGCCTATAGTGTGATAGCTAGTAAGTGTCCGAGCTGGAATTAGAAACCAGTTTTACCTCCAAAGTCCATACTTGTAACCATTACACAATAGTGTCTCATCAGTATGTGTCAGTGAGACAATATATTAAGCTCTAGGGTTACAAAGAGTTTAACTCATGGATCTAGCTCCCAAGGACTTTATGCTCCAGTCACTGGACTCTAGTAGGAAGGACAGGAACATAAAGAGATGTGTATAATGCAGTATGATAAGGGATATGACAGACTTTAAAAATATGCCCAGCAGAAAGGGAAATAATCTGGGTATATGTGTTTAGAAGTAGCAGGGAGGGAGGTGAGGATGGTCTGAGCCAAGTCAAGGCTGAAGAGTAAGGATGAGCTGAGGGAGGTATTCCAGGCAGAGGGAGTAAGTAGAGCATGTGAAGCTGGAAAATGCACCAAGTTCTAGGACCAGTACTGGTTCAATATGGCTAGAGTGGGAGTCTCAAAGACAGAATAGGTACGAGATATAGACAGGGTGCAGATCATTTCTGAAGAGCTTTACAGACCACATAAAGGAGTGTCTGGCTAGTCACAATCATGTATTAATTTTTCTCAGGAATGACTTGCATTTTAAAACATCTTTCTGGTGGTAGTGTAGGGCAAGTAGACCACTTAGAAGGCTATTACAGTAATCAGGTGAGAGGTGAGGGGGGCCTGAACTAAGTAAGGTGGAAAAGAGAAGGGAAAGTAGCACATTAGATATATTTTAGCAATTAGACGGAGGGAGGCAGTGATGAAGATGAAGAAATAATCCATGACCTGCAAGTTCTTGTCATGGCCACACTGCTTTATTATGGTGCCATTTACCTAAAAGAATGAATACAAGAATGGGAATAGGTGGTAGGTTTTGGTTTTTCTTTTTTTTTTTAGGTCAGGAGGAGGAATGAAAGGAGGAGGAGAGGTAGAATGTAAATTCACTTTCAGATAGTGCTTGTTTTGAGATACCTAAGGGGTATCTACATGTATATGAATATGAACATTTTCACTACAGATATATCCCCAAGATCAGCACTGTGCAAAAGAACTTTCTGTGATGATAGAAATGTTCTATATTTTGTGCTGTCCAATATGGTAGCCCCTACCCACATACAGTTACTATGTACTTGAAATGTGGCTAGCAAAACAGAGGCTCTTATTTTTAAATTTATTTCATTAACTTTAATGTAATATAGCCACATGTGGATAGGGGCTACCATATTGGACAGCACAGCTCTCAAAATTTTCTATACCAAGGGAAAAAATATGATATGTGCTAGACTCTCAAAGGTTACCCAATACATTATTAGTAGGACTAAAGAATAACCCATTTTTTCCTAATCTTTAATCCTATTACTTAATGGTTAAATTTTATTTCTGATATTATAAATTAATCTTCCTTGTGAAATAACTTGCTCTAAGGTATACAGAAAAGACTTTAAATAGTAAATTCCAACTTGGAAACTGAAATTTTATTTTTAGTTGTTAATGTGTCTTGGTGAAGTATAAACACCTAAATGTAAAATACATTCACATTGTTAATGACTTTTTCATATTGTAGCTTGTGGTAGGCAGAACAATGGCCCCTCAAAGATATCTATATCCTAATTGTCAGAACATGTGAATATGTTACCTCACATGGCAAACGGACTTTGCAGATGGAATTTAGTTAAGAATCTTGAGATAGGGAGATTATCCTGAATTGTTTGGATGGGCCCAATGCAATCACAAGGGTCCTTATAAATAAATGTGAGAAGTGGAGAATCAGTCACATGCCATGAAGTGATAAAGTCCCTGCCATTGCTCACTTTGAAGATGGAAAGGGCCATGAGCCAAGAAATGCAGGTGTCCTCTAGGAGCTGGAGAAGGAAAGAGAGTGGATTCTCCCCTACCGCATCCACAAAGGAGCATAGCCTACTGATGGCTTGATTTTAGCCCAGTGAAAATCATTTTGAACTTCTGACCCTCAGAACTGCAAAATAATAAGTATGTGTTAAGACACTAAGTTTATGCTAATTTGTTATAACAGCAATAGGAAACTAATATACAGTTATCTCTAAAAGCCCCTGCATTTAAAATCTAATTTCTGAAAACCAGATGAATTTGATGAATTTTTCAATTTAAGAAAACACTCTAATTAAAACCTTATTCAGGATACAGCAGAGTATATAATATATATTGATATGACTCAGTGAGTATTTAATTCTTATTAAGTACTAAGTACCATGCTATTTAAGGTGAGAAAAACTCCTATTAATAAATGGAAAGTCTGAATAATAGAACTTTTAGTATCAAATAGCATATACATTAAAAAACTGAGACATAAAAATGGGTATCAATAAACAAATTCAGTTAATTAGTGTTTATTTTACGATAATCTATCATATATTATATAAACTCAAAAATATCCTACACAAGAAACAGGTAGTCCGTGTTCAAATTATCATAAATTCCAAGTTTTATTGTAAAAGTAGTTTCTAACAGGATTTGTTTTGGAGAAAAAAATAACAAAAAGCCAAAAATGGGTCCCAAACGTGAGGCAAAAGAGCTCTCAAATCAGACTAAGTTAAGCATTAAAAACATGAAATTAGAATCGCACAAACTTCCTTGTTTAATTGCCTGGAGAAAATGAGGTCCAGTGGACAGAGCTCAGACTCTGAATGGACAAACCCAGATTCCAATTCCAGCCCTTCACTTATTAGAGGTAAGATTTCCAAAAAATTATTTAACGTCTCTCAGTTTTCTCACCATAAAATGCAGGTGACACCATAGAGGGTGGCTGTGAGCACTAAAGCAAAGTTTGATACAGTAAGTGCTAGCCTAGGTCGGGGGGGGCTCAGTATTCTAGTCTGCTTTTCTCCTTTCCCCAATCCTACCCTGCTTTCTTTTATGTATTTTAACTAGAAATGAACATTAGCAAGATGTTAAAGAGAACAAAGGATAAGGTAAGAAAAATATAGCAAACAAACCAAATACATTTTCTTTATAAAAATAAATGTTTTGAACCAAGCTTACCCAAAGCACTACGTTTGGATTTAGATTTCTTCTGTTTCTGTTCTATTGGGGATTTTATCTTCACTTCTTTCCTTTTAATTTCCTTAACTTTACTTTTTCTCATAGTGAAGACTTCATCATTATCTCCCTCACCAAAATCAGAATCATCCTCAGAATCTTCACCTAAAACAGAAGATTACATACTTCATCTGTGTTCTAGAAAGTGAGACTTCTGTTGCCTCAACTTTATCCACGGCTTTTGCACCAGATTCTCGTGCACCTTTGTGCTACACCATTTCCCAAGGTAGAATGCTGCAGTGGTTGACATTGTGGGTGGTTTGAATCCTAGCTCCTCCACTTATGTCATGGGACCTCAGACACGTCACTAACTTCATTGCTCCTCGGTCTCCTCACCTAGAAAATGGGGATAACCACAAACCTATGTCATAGGCTTATTGTGTAGATTTAATGAGTTTATATATATAATATAAATATTCTATATATCATATTTATATAGCATTTAGAATAACATTTGGCATACAGCAAGCAAAATATAATTGTTTGCTATTACTACTATCACATCTTTCCTTCAGATTTTTATCAGTTTAATTCAGTAACTTTTGAAAAAAGAATGGTAGAGTATGACAATAGCCTGTCTTTCAAAACAATGACATCTATGGTAACAACGGTATACATTCCCTTAATCACGCAAACTTTAACATTCTGGAAGAGAGACCCATTGGGAATTGAGAAGAGACTAACCACACCACAAAGATCTTAGCTGATAATCTTGTATCTGGTTTCATTTTGGACATACCTCTATTTCCCACAAACTCTTTTCTGTACTACATGGAATGATTTAAGCCAGTGATACAATATGGAAAGTTCTGCAGCTGGTCTAGAAAAAAGCATGGCCTAACCTGATAGCTAACCAATGATCCCCTCTATTTTTGGAGGGGTTAGGATGAGAAAACCAAGGCTTATAAATAATAAAATTCTGAAAACTAAGTGTAAATATGGGTTATAAACAATAGAAACCCTGAAAACTAAATGTAAAAAAATAGTACTATATTCACATAAAACTTTAAAAATTTTAATATTGCGTACATGCTTATTGCAGAAAATTCTTTAGGCAAAAGATATATAATAAAATGAAAAACAGTGCATGCTTATTGTAAAAACTGTAAACTATATGAAAAAGAAAATCCACTCTCTAACCTCATCACTCAGAGATAACCACTATTTTCCCCACATATTATCTATCTAAAACAATATATTTTATATAAAAATTAAAATACATATGAAAAATTTCAAACCTATACAATAGTATATAGCAACAAACCACCATTCAGATTCAACAATTATCAATATTTTGCTACATTTATTTTATCTATCTCTCTTTTTCTTTTTTTTTTTTAGTAGAGACAGGATCTCACTCTTGCTCAGGCTGTTCTCGAATTCCTGAGCTCAAGTGATCCTCCCGCCTTGGCCTCCCAGAGCGCTAGGATTACAGGTGTGAGCCACCATGTCCGGCCTTCTTTTCCCCTTCCTTCTTGTAGTATATTAAAATAAATCCAAGGCATCACATCATTACACTCCTACATACTTCCAAATGCATCTCTAAAAAACATGGACATTTTCTTACAGAGCAATGCATTATCATATCTAGCAATATTAACACTAGTATCACCTTCTACCCAGTCTATATAAATCTCTTTTAATAAAGAGCAATACCCTCTCCCTTATCTCCCAAGCCTATGACTTGCTAAACTAGCCAGGTCAGTTGTCTTGTAGAATGTCCTACATTCTGGACTTGTCTGTTTTCTTCATCGTGGTGTCATTTAACTTATTCTTGCATTTTCTGTGAGCTGGAATTCTGTTCTCAAGCTCAATTAGATTAGGGCTTACTTTTTTGGGGGGGGCAAGGATACACCTCATAAGTGATGCTCTGTACTTCACATTATATTGCATCGGAAAGGATATAATGTGTGGTTGTCCCACTCTTAGTTGGTTCAGTTGATGGCAGTCTGAATTCGCCATTATAAAGGTCCTCATCAATTTTCCATTGATGATCTCTACCTAAATCAAAAATGTCATTATGATCTTCAAATTGTGATTTCCTTATTCCATGATGTTCTTCACATAAAAATTTAAAAACAAGTAAGACTAATCAGCTCACATATTCATATAATGATTACTGTGCTGTACAGATGAGTCATAAAAGGCCAGCAGTTCACATGAAGGCTGTCACAAATGGTAGCTTGCAAATTCAAGTAATTATTTCTGGAATCCTGAGAGAATCTAGGTTCAGGGAGGGCAAGTAGTGGAGAAAGTTTCTCCAAAATTTCAGAATATATAATCTGTAAGAACAAAACTTTCTATGTATCCCGTAGTTCTGGTATTGCATAGGTTCAGTGACTTAGAAATCCTAAGGATTCCCTTCTTGGCTCAAAAGGATAAATGGTGGGAGCTGGCTAATTAACAAGCTTGCCCAGAGATGAGGTCCAACTGAGAAAACAAATTAAATAAAACTAGAGGTGAGGAGATGGGAGTTCCCAGAATCCCAGATCATCAGCATTCCATATTGGAAAATCTGGAAGATCCCAAACACTTGAGTTACAGACTTGGGAAATCTTTAGATGGCCTATCTTTGCTGCAATTTTCTCTTTTCTTTCTCTAGTAAAGGTCACAAATAATCCTTTCTCTTCTTATATAAGGCAAGCACTTTTGGGTTGCTTCCACTTCTTGGCTATTATAAATAGTGTTGCTATGAACATGAATGTGCAAATATCTGTTCGAGACCCTGCTTTCAATTGTTTTGGATATATACCCAGAAGTGGGATTGCTGGATCATATGGTACAGGTTAAGTATCCCTTATCTGAAATGCTTGGGACCAGAAGTGTTTTCAGATTTTGGATTTTGGAATATTTGCATTATACCAGGTCGAGCATACCAAATTTGGAAATCCAAAATCTGAACTGCTCCAATGAACATTTCCTTTGAGCATCAAGTCAGCACTTAAAAGTTTCAGATTTTGGAGCATTTAGGATTTCAGATTTTCGAATTTGAGATGCTCAACCTGTTCCATTTTTAATTTTCTGAGGAACCACTATACTGTTTTCTATAGCAATTGTACCATTTTATAATCCCAAAACAGTACACAAGGGTACTAATTTTTGCTTATCCTCACCAACACTTATTATTTTCTGGGTTTTTTTGTTATTTTTTTGTTTGTTTGTTTGTTTTGATAGTAGCCATCCTAATAATGGGTTTAAGGTGATATCTCATTGTAGTTTTGATATTTGTATTTCTCTAATGATTAATGATGCTGAGCATCTATTCATATGCTTGTTGGCCATTTGTATGTCATCTTTGGAGAAATGTCTATCAAGTCCTTGGCTATTTACTTTTAAGAACAGAGGAGTCAAAGTCATTATTCAAATCATGATCACATATAAACTGTACTTTTTGAAATGGTTCAAGAGAGATTATCTAAAGTTGGAATGCAAATAGCAAAATATTCTTTTTATGTATCTATAATACCTTTGGAAACATAACTCATGAATTAGATAAATCCAAAAAACAAAGCAAGGGATTCATTCCCACATATAGCAAACTTTTAAATTCTTTATTAAAAATAAAGAAATTAATTTGGCTAACATGCTAAGGACAACTGTAATTTATAATTTCAGAAGTGCTTACTGATTTTTCTGACAGGCATGCATCAAATAATGATATTGACATTCTGGGAGTGCTACAATGTTTATCCCTGGAAAAGACACATCAATTGCCAAGAGTTACTTTGATTATATTGGATTTTTTGTATTAAGTAACCTTAAGTTGGGACGAATTTAGTCTATGCTCTATTACGCTTCTTTCACTGGCTCCTCCTTTTTGATGCTCCCTTAAATCTGTGTTTCTCAAAGTAAGATCCACAGACTGCCTACCTGCTTTGGAATCACCTGAGTAGAGGAGCATATATTGAGCAGATTTCTGGGCTCCACAGCTGTCTTGTGGAATCACACTCTTTGGGAGGTGAGGCCTGTGAATCTGCATTTTAACAAGTTCTTGAGGTGATTCCTAAAATCTAAGAACTGCTGCTTTGAGTGCCAGTATTCTTTCAGACTCCTCCCCCTTCACTTCGCAGGCTATCTTGCCTATTCCATTAGCTTTAATTATTATTTATGTAATGATTACTTCTCCTCTTTCCCAAATTTACGTCAGCTAAGTCTGCTTGGATATCTGGTTGGCCCCTCAAACTCTATTTGCTTATAGCAAAATTCTTTCTCTTATCTGCAAAAACCTGATCCTGCACATATATTTATCTTGGTTATAAGCATTTTCATCTTTGTAATCAGCCAGGTTAGGAACCTTGATGCCATCACTGACTTTCTTTTTCTCTACCCTTCCTAGACGCCAATTCCTATTATTCTACCTTTGAGATACCTTTGCAATACCTTTCATATTGAGCCCATCTCTACATTCCTGATCCTATGCCTCCTAGTCACACCTTGAACCACTTCTTACCTGGCATACAACTTGCTAATCATTTTCCTGGGCCTATCTCTTCAAACTCATCCTCGATACATTTCCAGGTGTTTCCTCCCGAAATCTAAGGTCTACAAATAACGGTCTATGGAGCAATGGTGCTCCCTCCATAATTTATGAAAGAAAAAACAAACAAACAAAAAAAGAAATTCAGTTAATAGCATTTTTTTCAATTTTTAGTTTTCTTGCTTTCTTTTTTAAACCTTTGGTATCAATTTTTTCTCCTTTCTTAATCAGCTCATTTCTACTAACTTATAAACAGGGAAGAAATATTAGCCGTAAAAATTCTCTTCCCAATATCCTGTTTCTCTGCTATCCTTTACAGCAAAACTCCTCAAAAGGTTGTCTTACACTCACTCTCTCCCATTCTCTTGAACTCAGTTCAATTGGGCTTTCATTTCTTTTTTCTTTGAGACAGTGTCTCACTCTGTTGCTCAAGCTAGAACGCAATGGCATCATCATAGCTCACTGCAACCTCAAACTTCTGGGCTCAAGCGATCTTCCTGCCTCTGCCTGTTTAGTAGCTAGGACTACAGGCGTGTGCCACCACACCCAGCTAATTTTATATTATTTGTAGAGACAGGGTCTTGCTATGTTGCTCAGGCTGGTCTCGAACTCCTGGCCTCAAGTGATCTTCCCATCTCAGCCTCGCAAAGTGTTAGGATTATAGGAATGAACCACTGTGCCTAGCCATGGTCTGTCATTTCTACCAAGCTTACCAATGACTTGTCAAATCCACTGGTCAATTCTCAGTTATCTATTAGACATAACAAGTCATTAACAACTGATTTCTCTTTGAAATATTTCTTCACGTGGCCTGTGGCTAGATGGGTACCCTTTCTCTCTTGGTTCTGCATTTTTAGCCATCCCTTTTCTATCTCCTTTGCTGAATGTTCCTAATCTTCCTGACTTCTAACATTAAGTGCCCCAGCACTTAGTATGTAGACAAATTCTCTATCTACAGTCTTCTCAAAGCACTGTGCTAAACCTTTGGGGTATGCAAGCTTCAGGGACAACAGAACAATAAAATTCACTGGTGGCACTTGAGGAAAAAGCTTTGAACAGGAGGTAAACTTTAAGCTGTGCCTTGAAAAATGAGTAACATTTAGATACATTAATGGCCGCCAAGACTTTTTTACTGAATGTCCACAGAATTAATTTTGAAGTAAGATGTAACTTACCAGTTGCAAAGTCGGGTTCAGTGTCATCAGCACTGTTGCCATCGCTGCCTTCCAAAAGAATCTTCCTCTGCTGTACCACAGCTTTAGATGCCGCTTTTCTTTTCCCATGAACACCACGAACATCATCTTCCTCAGTAATTTTATCCAAATCTTCAGGAGAGGCATAATAGTCAATGGCAAACTTTTTGTGACAGTTGATATTTCAAGAACTGCGGAGTAGATTCTATTATATCTGTTGCTTTTATTTGTCAAGGTTCATCCTTCCCCTACTTCTAGTAATAGACTACTTATCACCCCAATCTGGGTCAATCATAGCATAACAGTCCCCTGGCAACATACTCTGGCTTTAAGGATAACCCTAAGACACAAACAGAGAATCTTTCCCTAAGAATTTTCAAACTGGAACTGGAAAGATGCAGCCCCTTCTTCAGTGGTTAATTGCTGCAAACTAGGAGCCATGGGCAGTCATCACCCTCCACCAGGGAAGAAAGTGGGTCTGCAGCAAGAGAAACTAAGACTAAAATACAAAGAAACAAAGGCCACTAGATGAAGAGAGACTTGACAAATTTACAGACCTTGGTTGCAGCTATAGTTTTAGGAATTTAAACAAAAGTTAGAAAAACAGCATTGTTGATGAAAAACATTATTAATATTAAAAAAAAACGTACCTAAATAATCACTGGACACACTGCAATTAGAGATATGAGGAGACTTATTCATTGTTTCTGTTTTACTACTGCCATGCCCTTCAATGCCTAAATATAAGGAATAAGCAAGAAAATTCAGGTGTACCTTAATCAACCCATGTCTAGAAACAGGAACGTTAGTGCTAAACTGAACAGCATTTAGATATAGATAAATGATCCCAAACTCAAGCTAGCACAGTGATTTTACTTGGAGAGGCTAGCATATGGTTAGAAGTTAGGGCTCCAAAATCAGACTTAATTCAAATTCAGGCTCCACCACATATACTGGCTTTATGACCATGGACAAGTTGCTTATCCTAAGACTTCATTTCCTCATCTATACCTTGGAGATAAAAATAGTGTCACATAGGGTTACTATAGGAGATTAAATGTTGATCTTACATGGAATTTGCTTGTTACAGTGCCCAACACATAGGAAGCAGTCAATAAATATTAACTACCACTTCTGTGTAGACAAATCCATGCTTTTACTAATATAAGGACTCTCCAATCATTATAATAACCTTAAAATGATCTAAAGCATTTTGAGAGGGCTTTAAGACATAATAATTAGTGGTATCAAATCCCATGCTACAAACTACATTATTCAATGAGAAGTGGTACTTCCAAGAAACTCCTGCTATATATTCTACAATGTCCTATAAGAGAAAGATGAATTTCGTTTTCTCAATTTTAGAGATAATACATGACTATTCTCTTTTGAAGTTTCTTTGTTTATTATTAAAAGTCTTCTAATCAAAACTCTCCCATTTATTTTTAAATATGAGGCAATACTGATTTAAAAAACAAACAACCCCTCCCACCTATACTCCTAAATAAGATAATAGGCTAAAATACTCCCCAACATAAAAGAATTTAAGCCAAAACAATTTAATACAAAAAGCATTTTAGCAGTTTGTCTTTTCCAGGAATAATAATTCCTGCCTCTCCAGAATATTGATATTATCATCTGCATCATGGTTGCCAGAAACATCAAAGGAGAACACCCACAGAGAAATCAGGAAGTCATTCTCTTAAGTCTACTGAGCTTGCTAACCAAATTAATACTTTTAACCTTTGCCCTTTGTAAATAATAAAAATTACCATCATTAGCTCATGTTCAATTAATTTGGATTTGGAGAAAATGGAGGTGGAGTGTTAGGACTGTATGGATCAATTCACCTTGTCCAGAAATTAAATTTTTACTGGAAAGCAATATGCAACTTGAACATCCAGGCTCATAGTCCATGTCCTCAAGCTTACTTTGAGTGTTAAGCAGAGATGTATATACGTTTGTATGAAATTTAAGCAGCTGAATAAAGGATTGCATCCAATTGTACCCTCTGCAAATTCATCTATTTATAGTCCAAAGTATTCAAATATTATTCTTTCCTCTGTGAAGGCCCATCCAAAGAAATGATTACAAAAGCAATAAAGGTTTTAAAGCTAAATATACAGATAATAAAGTTACTTTTATCTTGAGACTTCTGTACATCAACGGTGACTGTTGGCAGTTCCTTCACTGATAAAGCTAGTGCAACTTCTAAGTCTCTGTGGTAGAGCTTGTCATCTAAAGCCATTCTAAAACAGACACACAGATAATAATGAAGTTTTAAAAATAACAACCTCAATTAAAGACCAAAGTTTGACATTTTCCTAAATTACTATTTAAGAGTTGCTAATCTCACAAAAATGTTTTTAAACAAGTCATCATCATTAATTGAACTTTGATGGTAAGACTCCTAAAATATAACAATGTCATGTTATATATAACATAACAGGTTTGAAACAGGAGCAGCATGTGCCTTTGCACTTAGTGTTCCCTTTAATTGTAATGTCTCTCCTTACTACCAGCTCTATCCAGGTGGGAAGTACCTGCTCAATCTAAAACAGATTTGGTTCAATCATCACTTCCACTTAGAAATCTTTCGACCTTACCCACACCCCTTTAACATACATTATAGCTCTTATATTAAATGAAAATTATATTTTTTTATATCTGTTCCTCCCAATCTAGACTTTAACAAATATTTAACGAAGCACTTACTTTGTACAAGGCACTGTACTAGCTAGAATACTAAACGTACCTTCAAGGAGTCTACAATTTAATGAGGGCGGAGAAACAAGACACACTAATAATTATCCCATATAAGGCAGATTATATTAAGTCTCCCATTCAAGTTGGTCAAAAGTGCTATGGAGCATAAGAAGAAGAAAAATCAAAGACAGTAAGATAAGGGAAGGTTACATAAAGGAAGAAGCACTGAGATGTACCTTGAAGAATTTATTTCTTTTAATAGTTTTATTGAGATATAATTCACATACCACAAAATTCACCCTTTTAAAATATACAATTCAGTTTTTACTATATTCACAGAGGTGTGAAACCATCACCACTATCTAATTCCAGAACATTTTCATCACCCAAAAAAGAAACCCTGTTCCCATTGGCAGTCACTCCCAATTTACCCCTTCCCAAGTTTCTAGCAACTGTTAACTTACTTTACATTTCTACGGATTTTCATGTTCTGGACATTTCATATAAATAAAATCACATAATATGTGGCCTTTTGTGTCTGGCTTCTTTCACACAGAATAATGTTTTCAAGGTTCATCCAGGCTGCAACATATATCAGTAGTCATTTCTTTTTACGGCTGCATAATGAATTCCATTGTATGGATACCACATTTTATTATCCAATCATTAGTTGACAGACATTTAGATTGTTTCCACTTTTTGGCTGTTATGAATAATGTTGCTATGAACATTCACATACAGGTTTTTGTGTGGGCATGTGTTTTCATTTCTCTTGGGTATATACATAGGCTGGGTCATATAGTAACTCTATGTTTAACATTTTGAGGAACTGCTGAATTATTTTCCAATTTGGCTGCACCATGTTACATTCCCACTGGCAATGCATGAGGGTTCCAATTTCTCCACATTGTTGTCAACACGTTATTGTCTGCCTTTTTGATTAGTCACGTAGTGGGTGTGAAGTATTATCTCACCGTGGTTTTGATTTATATTTCCCTGACCGCTAATGATGTTCAGCATCTTTTCATGTGTTTATTGATTATCTGTGTATCTTCTTTGAAGAAAGGTCTATTCAAATCTTTTGAACATTTTTAATTGGGTTATTAGTTTTTTTGCTATTGAGTTTTAAGAGTTCTTTATATACTCTGGATACAAGTCCCTTATCAGTTATATGATCTGCAAGTATTTTCTCCCATCTGTGGGTTGTTTTTTCCCTTTATTTAAAATGTAATATAAGAAACTCAAAAACAAAAAGAGGAAAAAAGTCAAGAGTATGACATAGGGTAAATTTCTCTACACTAATTAACTTTTCATAGAGAAACTTGTAGCAGTGAAATATTACATACCCCATGTTCTATTCATTAATATTCTCCTTCGGCCCATTTCCTCTCCATACTACAAGTTTTGGGTCTCTTCCTTCCCTCACTCTTTTCTCCCTCTTGGTACTAACTAATAGAATTCCAGTGTTAGTCTAGAAACTGTATGACCTTCTCACTGCTGGAAAAATCTCAACAAGAAGAAAAATCTTTTATCTACAAAAAAATATACAGTTTTAAATTTTTTAAAACTGTCCTTACAAATGTAATTTTTAACAAGTCTTGTAAGATTTGAGGATTTCAGAGACAGGTGCTGGGTCATGCAAAAGCCAGCCACAACTTATAAGCTCTATAATTATTATTATCTTAATATTTAAATGTTATTTCTTTATATATTTATGAATTTCTTTTTTAAGTCAGAAAGTCAGAATGAGATTAATAGTTCATCCCTGTTCTCCTACATGTACTAATAAAATACGAACTATGACTCTGCTCAAGTTCTAACTTAAACCCAGGATTCAAATCTGTGTGTCTTTTAAATTAACACATGTAATGTCGTATATTTACCCTATGTGTTACCTCTCACCTTTTTTTAGGGGTTTTCTCTTGCAGTGGGATCTCCTCATTCTGGAGATTCTTCACGTTAGGTTTTGGGTTGTCTTGTTTTAACTCCCGTGGTCTGGCTTTCTTGTTTAAAGGTACAGTTGCAGAAACAAAATCATCTACTCATGTGTGAATTAAAAATAAAAGAAAAAAATTTTCTTAGTATTCATTATATTCATTTCTTGAAATTCATTAGTGTGTTTGAATTTTATAGGTTAAGCAAATTGTTTAATTTCCGTAATTTAAAATCATTATTGGTATTTTGTTTGTCTTTATTCTTGCTTATCTACTTTAACTCCTCTTTTTTTTGGTGGCCTTTAGCTTTAAAAATACCAATCTATCGAAAACCAATTCACTAGAAAACTTTGTTAGAAAGGCAATGAAGGTAGTATATAAACATCAGAGAAAAAATGATTAATTAAAAACTTGTAAAACCATTAGAAAAATCCATTACCATAAAGACCTTCCTATGATCGTACCAAAGTAACTTCTTAAATTTCTGGCAAAGGGCTGTTCTTTTCCAGGCCATTACTGTTTCTCACAGGTTTTTCTGTGCTACCACTCCTCAGCACTGATGTAGTTCTTTTCTTGACACTCAACATAAAACTGCTGCTATGACTTTCAAAACATAAGTGACACATATATACATACCTTCAGGGTCCATGTAGTCTTAATCAGATGCTTTGGCATTTATTAACACATACTGTCTCTCATGCTTCCCCATGTAGGAATATGATAACATGACTTTCTGCAACACCCTCACTGCCCATAGTTCAGAACACAATTTGTAAATATCTGATGACAGACCAATGACAGCAATAAAAAGCCATAAGTTATATTCTACACTATTTACTCCCAAGCTGTAGATACACTTAAGGCTGTGGCCAAGCCAAAAACAGACTCTTTCGAATCTAGGAATTACTAAATATTTGACTTACAGAAAACTCTGGTGGTCTGAAAAAGAAGTATAAAACCCACTTCACAGTATAATGTAATCTGATGCAATGTTTCTCAAACTTTTCAATCACAGTTCTCTTAAGAGCAGAGATGAGTAAATATATAACTGATATGGCATAGCTTAAGCTTAACCTTTCTTCAAGGTATTGTTTTATATTATAATTAATGGATATTTTACTTAATATTCTGTAATACATTTGTATCTCAACAAGACAATGTGTTCCTTCTTCGGGGAAGGGAGGATTAAGATCCTGATTTGAGAAACAGACCTGAAGTAGTTTAGACCCACAGAGCCATTTCCTCCTGGCCTAGTTCATTTATCACTTACCAACATAATCTTGTCAGTGTAATTATTAGCATAATTATCCCAAATACTTAGAAAATTACTTTTCTAGATCTATCTCATATACACGTGGGGAATATGTTCAATATCCAAGTTATATATGTTGTATAAAGTCTGAGGAAATAAATCTCCAAATATTTAAACAAAAATAAAAAGCTCTACTTACCATCACTGTCAGAGTCCTCAAACTGTGAGTAATTGACTGGTTTCCTATGTCTATGATCAAGACAGAAATTTTTCATTAACACAAATGTCAATTCTTACCTCCATTCCTTAAAGGTATCAATAGTTTTGAAAAAATGAAAATGTGTTTGAATTCTCTCAAAAACACTGAAATCTAAAACATGACTTGCATTTTTACAGCAAGGATTTAGCATTAGCTGAAATAGTTATAACTATATCTGATAGACCTGATATGGAAAAAAATGAATTCAAACAAATCACAAAGTAAAAATAATCCATTTAATTAACTTATAATTCATATGCTGTTAATTGCTATTGGGCATTTATAAATTTCTCTTATTTGTAGTCTTTTGTTTTATAGGTGCATTCTATTTGCCTTATTAGATCATAAACTTCTTGACACAAAAAGCCATTTCTTTTTTTTTCTCTCTCCACAATACCAAATAATATTTTTATGAAATGAACACTTAAAAATGGTGATTGACTTTGTTCCCGCCATTGGAAACAGATCTTTATACAGGTTGAATATCTCCTATCTGAAATGCTTAGGACCAGAAGTATTCTGGATTCTGGATTTTTTTTGAACTTTGGAATATTTGCACATCCATGATGAAATATCTTGGGGATGGGACTCAAGTCTAAAACACTAAATTCATTTATGTTTCACATATACCTTATACTCATAGCCTGAAGGT